>PJEM01007597.1:0-93285 GCA_004023845.1 Helogale parvula | reverse complement strand
CCCCCCAGAATTATAGTTTTAATCTATCAGAGGTTTTGATGACTGATCATGCTTTTCTGAACGAGTAATTCAGTTGTTTTGTTTCATGATTTCCCAATGGAAGGACACATCCCCAGATTAGCAAATGTAATTAAAATACTTAATACGATGAGAATGGAAATTTCCCATCAAACTCATAACTTTTGTTTGTAGTTTCCTCTTAAAGTTGAAATTAGCTTTAGTGTCAGCATTCATTTTAGACTTACTTAATTGGCTTTCTCTAGGATTATTTTAATCAGCATATTTCTAAGGTTATGTTTGTGTTGAAGTTTTGTCTGTATTCTGAGATCAGGTTAGATATATTTACTGTTAATAAGAAAACATTAAATGTAAAAGTCTTCCCTGCATGTATTTTACTAATCTCAGCAACATGTGTATTTGAGCAGAGAATGTTCCAGAAAGATTGGCAATGTCTTTAGGTGGATTGCTTTAGCGTCTGATGGGAATTAGTTGTCACTGATGTGATGGTACAAAGATGCTTTTCTTTCTGATTGAATTGAAGTCTGAGATGGTGATACCAACTTCCTTCTTTGGAGTGAAATCTTAGGAAACTAAGAGATAATGCTGATTTCATCTTTGTTTTAAAGTTACATAGAGAAGGAGACCTGAATCAACTTCTGCTCACCAATGTCATGCCTGGGGTCGTTTTGTAGATACTGAAGTGTGGAGTTCCCCCAGACTACTTTCTGCTCATGTTTTTTCTATTTTTGTTGAAAAGACATTTAGAAAAGATCTGTATCCACCTCTGAAAGCTAATGTTATGATTGGGATCATTTTATAAATACCAAAGTCTAGAATCCTCCCCAGTTCACTTACTGCTTCCTGTTTTTCTGTCTCTTTGTACTTTAGATTATTTCCATTTGTCTCTGCTAGTAATTTCTGTGGTTTAGTTTTTTTTTGGGGGGGGGCGGGGGTGCCTGGGTGGCTCAGTCAGTTAAGCATCCGGCTCTTGGTTTCGGCTCAGGTCATGATCTCACAGTTCTGGGTTCAAGCCTTGATTCGGGCTTTGTGCTGCTGGTGCAGAACCTGCTTGGGATTCTCTCTCTCTTTCTCTCTCTCTACCTCTCCCCTGCTCTCACTCTCTCTTAAAGTAAATAAGTAAACTTTAAAAAATATTTAGAAGTGTGTGTGTGTGTTTTTAAGACAATTACTGTATGATTCCACTTCTATGAGGTGCCTGGTGTAACCAGAATTAGAGACAGGAAATAGAATGGTCGTTGCCGGTGCCTGGGTGGAGGGGAAAGGGAAATTTAATGGATATAGTTTTAGTTTTGCAAGATGACAAGAGTTCTGGAGGTCGGTTGCACAACAACATGAATGTGCTTAACACAACTGAACACACACTTACAAAGGTGAGGATGGTAAATTTTATGTTATGTCCATTTTACCACAATTTTTAAAAAGTGTCTTTAAAAAAGTATAGATGCTTCTAAAATATGTCTTGGCTTCCTTGGCGGTATGTTCAAGTAGCTGACTTTTGCTTATTTATCTTGGCAGTCTCTGTTAAACTATGTGTGTGCTTTAATCTTTATAATTGATCATTTATTTCCCAGCGTTATACCTTCTGTTAATTTCTTCGTGGACTGCCTTTGATTGGGGCACACTATTAAATAGGTGATCATTTCTTTTGCTGGGTGGCTCTTCAGGAATTAGCTTGTATATTTACCTGCCCTGTTTTCACAGTAGTGGTTTGTTAACATTCTTACATGTAGGGTGCTATCTTTCCAAGGCGTCCAAGGTGCTTCATAAACTTTAAATTGTTAAGCTGGGAGTGACTCTCATCACACCCTTTTAAGGTAGGTAACAGATGCACTAACTGTTGGTCATTTTGCCTCACCCCTCCCCAGAGCTAGGAAACCCAGGAAGCCGATGAGCACTAAGGATTAAACGATATGTAAATGCTGGAGAGGGAGAAACAATCACTGTTCCCTTTTAAACTTATGAAATGTAATCTTTCCACACTCAGAAGGGCTGGCATTTGGCTAAAAGAAGGTTTAAGGAAAGGAGCAGTAGCTAAGTGAAAGAGATCTCATAAAACTGAGAAATTTCAGAGCCTAGGTAGAAAGAGCTTTATCTAGAAAGAACTGGAAAAGACAACAGTTAGCAGGATCTGTGGCCTCTGAATTTTGCTTGGGGTTTGTGTTTTTAGTTGTCCTGTGAGTTGTGCCTTTTTCACCTTAGCAGCTTTACCTACCTTCTGTTTTGGGGTATCTGGATGTTTGGGTCTCCACTGAAGAAGCTTGTGAGGACTGAGGTATTCTCTCTTGTGCCCTATTTTTTTTTTTTTTTTTAGCTTTCTTCTTGATAGGATTTTTAATGCTGACATCTATTTCTTCTTTGTTTTTAAAACTCAGATTCAAAATTAAGTTCTAAGATGCTTCTCTGATACTCTGTATGCAGAGAAGATGGCTGGAAAGGTCATTTAAGAAATAAAATGACTATTACTGCCTTGAATTCTTTGCCTAATGAAACAATGTATGAATGTAGATGTAAACCCGCAGATTTCCTTCTGTTTGTTAGTATTCCCTGCAATGTATTTTTAATGCTTTCTTTGTATGTATGTATGTTCCTTTACTTTTAAACATTTTTTAAATGTTTATTTATTTTGAGAGAGAGAGAGAGAGACAGAGTGCCAGCGTGGAGGTGCAGGGGGTTGCGGCGCGCCCAGAGAAAGGAAGACACAGAATGTGAAGCAGGCTCCAGGCTCTGAGCTGTCAGCACAGAGCCCAGTGGTGGGTGGGGCGGCGTGGGGGGGGGTGCTCAAACCCACAGACCCACAAACCGTGAGATCATGACCTGAGCCGAAGTCGGACCCTTAACTGACTGAGCCACCCAGGCGCCCAGTGTTCCTTTACTTTTCAATGATAAGCCTATCAAACAGATTAATCCTAATTCTGTGATTTGCAATCGTGATTCAATAATTGGTGTTCAGTGGATTAAAGGGTTTAAATCACATATATAAATCCAACTCTGTTCTTGCCTGAAGTGTTAGAATTCTTTAGTAAACATTGGTCCCCGTTGTCTTATGATATCCTCCAAATTTGATACTCACTCTCTTTATTTGAAATAATGACTTGCAAAGCTCACAGATCAGTGCTTGCCATTTTTTTTCATTTGTAAACTGAAACGAACCAAGAATCTGGTAAGGTTCCAGTGAAACATAATGTTCAGAAATGCCAGCTTCTGTGCCTGCCATCAGAAGTTGTTCAATATAAGGTGGTTTAAGAGAAGTGGAGTGAATCCCCAGTGTCCGGACTCCCAGTTCAATGTTGCCCTCAGTTACATATTGTTTTGAATAGTTCCTTGTTAGCAGGTTCTTTTACTTGCAAAGAATAATATAAACTAGGTTCATTATACAATCAAACTTTTGCAATGGGTGCAGAATGATTTGCCAATAATGACCACCAACATTTTTGTCAGATAGATTTCGAGCAATCTTTTAAATATTCAGATTAATATCACCTATGTTTTTAGATTGGTAGGAAAACCAAGTACTGAAAGGTGTAGGATACTGCTCCTGATGAATCTTTTTTTTTTTTTTAAGATTTTATTTTTTGGGGGGAGCGGTTGTGTGGCTCAGTCGGTTAAGTGTCCAACTTTTGGTTTTGGCTCAGGTCATGATCTTGCAACTTCGTGGGTTCCAGCCCTGCATTGGGCTCTGTGGCAGCACGGGTCTGCTTGGGACTCTTTCTCTTTCCCTCTCTCTCTGCTTCTCCCCAACTTGTGCTTTCTCTGTTTCTTTCAAAATAAATAACTAAACTCGAAAAAATAAGAAAGAAAGAAAGATTTTATTGTTTAAAGTAATCTCTATACCCAAGGTGGGGTTCAAACAGCAACCCTGGGATCCAGAGTCACATTCTCCATTGACTGAGCCAGCCAGGGACCTCTCTACCCCTGCTGAATCTTGAGTTGAGAGACTAGGATGAACTTGGGGCTTGTATTTTCTGTTTGTTCTAGAAAACTTTCTGATACATGGTTTTCTTCTCTGTTCTTTTGTTTCTTTATGTTGATTTATTTATTTTTAGAAAGAGAGTGATAGGCAGAGAGAGGGGAAGAGAATTCCAAGCAAGGTCCACACTGACAGAGTCCAACACATGACTGGATGTCACGAACCCTGAGATCATGACACAGAGCTGAAATCAAGAATCAGATGCTTAACTGACTCAGCCACCCAGGCACTCCTGTTACATGGCTTTCGAACAGAAGCATAAGCTCAGAATAGCAAAGGGAAGTAACTAGCCATGGAGTATTCCCTGGGCATTGGCAGAAATTTTTGTGACAGTAGGGAGAAGGGAAAAGCTCCATTTTGTTGTGTGCATAGGCACTTTGTGAAACTAACATATTGTAGATAAGCCATAAATACTCTTTGAATGAATAAAAAACAGTGCGGCTCAACTTGCTTCATGAACAACTCAGGAACTGATCACCTTTGTCCTTTACTAATTATATATTGTGTCTGCCAAACCTCTGTTCTCTGGGCTTGTGATCCTCTGTGTGTGTGTGTGTGTGTGTGTGTGTGTGTGTGTGTGTGTGTTGGGGGTCTTGCCAGTGAGAGGAAGTATTGTCTGGGGAGTGGGCAGAGGCAGTCATGTCAGCATCCCCTGGGGACAGCCCCTGGAAACAATCACTGTTTAGGCCAGTGTCCTGATGGTGGCCACTGTGAGCCCCACCAGGCTCACCTACTTGGAAGAGAGAAAAAGGAATTTTTTTTGCAATAATATGTGTCCCGAGATGTCACTTTCAGTCCAGGTAGCGCTGTCCACAAATTGAGTTCAGCCCTGTGCTATGGTCAGACAGCAAATCACCTGTAAACACAGGGGAGAGTGCCACCATTCTTCCTTCTCGGCTTCTTCTCCATTCCCATCTTCTTTCCCCATCGCCCTTTGGCATTTTTTTCTCTTTAGAGTTTCAGTTAGGCTTCCTCTTCTCCACCAGCATCTGTTGGATCACACCACTTGGCCAAATTTTGTTCCGGGAGAAAATGACTCAGCTTCGTCCTTGTTGAGATCGAATGCCCTACAATGTCTTCAAACAGCTCAATTTTCTAATATTCCTGAAGATCATTTAGTCTGTTTACCAAGAGTTAAAAAGAATGGGCAAGTGACTTTGTAGAGGTTGAGGGATTTCTGTCCTCCGGAGTCCAGAGCCAATACAGATTGAAAGAAGGGAGAGTTTATTGATTGTTTTTGCTTGAAAGGGGCTTTGGACCTTTCTTTATGACAGAGAGACAATAGCCTTCTGTTCCGAGAACCCACAGACATGTGTAACCCAGACTGTCGTACAGGCAGCGAGGCTCAGCCTGCTCTATCTCTTCCCGCAGTGAAGTCGATCTTTTGGGTGTTCCCCCCTCTGTCTCTCTGAGCTCAACCCCCTCAGTCTCCTTGGCCTTTTGTCTCAGAAAGGCTGTAGACCTTCACTTAAGGAACCCCAGTATTAAAGTCATTGTTTCATAGCAAAGGAATGGATGATATTTGATCCCACGGACTCAGGGGAAATCTTCACCTGTCCACATCCTCTGATCTCTTTCCACCCAGGACTGTAGCAAAATTTTATAAAAACTGTCCTCAAATTTCAAGTTCTGTGGATGTCTCTAGATGAGAGCACAGTTTCTACATCTGTAAAACTATCCTACTGGACTATATAAGTTCTGAGTTCCCTTCAAGCTCTAATATTTAGCAGTTGGCTTTAGTGAATTGCCTCACAGTCAGATTTAGGAAATGTTTTATATTACAAACGAGGAGGGATTTTCGTTACTAAAGCATAGGCTGCAAAAGTTCAGTGCTTGCACTTACGAACTGGGCAGAGAGTACTGTTTATTGGGTAGAAATTGTGGCAAAGGAGAGGTCAGAATAGACATAATTAATCTGAATTAGAGGTCCTCCTTAACTGGGCCTTGAGAGAAGGCTTGGTAAGGGCAGCTGATTGGAAGAAGACGATGCTTGTTTGCACAAGAATTCTCCCAAGGCAGTGTTCTTTTATTTGAGTTACAGTTGATCAGTTCTAGTTGGCTTCTCTCTTCCCTACACAAAACTAGGAAAGAGAAAAGCCTAGCTAGAGTTTGGTCAAGACAAAGCGGAGAATAAGAAATGGGGTACTGGGAGCCCATGGTCAGAATAGACAACCTCTTTGTGAGCCTGATTAAAGCAAAGAGAGACAGAATCAAAATCTGCAAGATTAGAAATGAGATAGGAGACACAACCATGGTACAAAAAGATTTAAGTAATTGTAAGAGAATACCATATACTAGTCAATGGCAACACACTTGGAGACCTTTCTAGTATTTAGACACATTAGTACTATCCTGTGAGTAATCTCGGTGCCCATCAGACCAGTCCTGTTAAGGCTCATTCCAGGGACAGGGACTGGGGCAGGCTCAGGCTGACGGCCTACCTGCACTGGCCCATGGCAGAGCTGTGGCCTGGAATGAGAAGGGCTCATGGGAAAAGGCAAGTCTCCGTAGAGAGCTCATAGCTCTGAGCCAGGCTTGGGAGGGTTGGTTGTGGGATTGGGACCCAGCGGGCCACCCAACAGGGAGGGAGGGAGGGAATCGACACAATGGGTTCGTAGGAGCATAGGCTATGACATGAGATTTTTCCAGGGAGGGAAAAAAGGGATGGGGTTTATTTAGTTCTGTTGTGGGAGCTACATTGAGTGAGGAGCACATCCTGGAAAGCAATTCTTTTTCTTCTCTGGTGTCTGTGAGCTGGAGGAAGACAGAGGAACTGGGTGTCCATAGAACTGTGATTGAAGGGTACTGAATAAGCCTTGTGTCTTTCCCACAGTGGTGGTCAACAATGAGCAGACAAAAATATTTCTGAAAAGGGCTACTGGATGATGTTTATGCACTAGCCAGTAACCTATTCACTGTCAGTGACTAAATGTTTCTAGAAGCACTTTGACATGATTAGTCCTGGAGCCAAGGACCCAAACTATGCCCTATTTTCTTCTCTCCATGTATTCAAATTTTCTTACATTTCAAAACCTGCCTCTTCTAGAATGCTTTTCTGGCCCCACCTACCAACTCCTAATTTACCAGCTTCCCCTCCTCCCCCCATGCTTCTTCTTTCTTTTGTTCTTACAGTTTCTACCATGTTATGTACCACTTAGCTATTCTTTTATTTTTCCTTAAAAATTAAAAAAGGAGCCCATTTGTTGCAAAAACACTTAAACTTACAGATGGCTTTTCTTTAAAGATTTTAAAATAGTACAAGTTGTACATGTTTATTTCAGAAAAATTAGAACGTGCATATAAACACAGAGCAGAAAATAAAGATCACTCATATTCTCACTACCCACAAACAGGCACTGTTAATATTTTGATGTACATTCTTACAGAGTTTAAAGAAACATGTATGTAATTCATGAGCGACTATTTTCTTACAAAATAGATGATACTGTGTGTATTGTATTGAAACTCTACTTTTCATTTCTCAAAATATGACTGACATCTTTTCAGACCAATACACCAACTCAAACATTCTTATTGGCTGCGTGACTCTCCTTCGAAGGACTTGATGGGTGTTTTGTAATAGTCTGTTGATGCATCGTTGTGGGATATTTTATTGTGTCTGGTTTTTCACTATGATTAGACAGTGCTGGGAGGAATGGGCATATAATAAATGAGTATTTAATGATAAATTCCCAGGAATGGCAGGTTCTAAGAACATTTACTCTTTTCTTAAAGGCCTTTGATTCCTGTTGCTGAATTTTTCCCTTGATGGTTTGGCCCATTTACACTCTATCCAGCAATGCGTTAGTGCCTTTTCCCTACACCCTTCCTAAAATGGGTATTATCATGAAACAAAATGGACCTGTTTTGATGTCCTTCTCTGAATACTAGGGATGCTGGGCATGGGGTACTTTTTAATGCTTTAATTCATACTGTATGAATTGCTTATGTGTATCATGTATCCGTTTCTTATCACGATGTTTATTTTTTACTTATGGATCTGTTCATGAATTTAAATACTGGGGACATCAGTCCTTAGACAGTCATATATGATGAGGATGGTGAAAATCGCTGGTACCATGTGGCATTGCCGAAAATTTAGACATAAAGCCATTGTCTGTTGACTCCCCTTCTCCATCCAGCCTCCAAGAAGGTGTGTTGAGTTCCTATCTTCTGGGGTGAGATGGGGAGGTGTGGCAGGTAGAAAGGCAAGGTTGAGGGGCAGTGGTTAGGGGAGAGGAGTTTGTGGCATAGAAGGCTGAGGATGAGTCAGGCCAGTGAAACAGGTGGTGGATTCCTGAAACTACTGCTTTCTTAGAAGCTGGCTGTTCCCAGAATCTTCTCTCGATTTTGGACAGAGAAGACAGCTGCCAGTGGGTGGCGCCAAACTGCAGGTAAGACAAGATAGAAATTGAGTAGTCCAAAACTGGAATCCTTTGGCCAGCAAGCTGCACAGAGTCCCCTTGGTGTTGGAATGCATTTTGACCGTGCGTTATTACAGTTTAAAATGTTTTCTTTCAATTTTGTTTTGCTTCTCACTGTATATTGTTTTCTTGATATAGACCTATTTTCATGCTTTCGTAAAAGCAGAATCCTCTTTCAGTTAGCAAAGTCAGGTACAAACATGTGTCTTTCAGAAAAGTGAAGTGGTATAACTATGAATTTTCAAAAAGTGGTGGGGGCGCCTGAGTGGCTCAGTCTGTTAAGCATCTGACTTCTACTCAGGTCATGATCTCAGGGTCCATGAGTTTGCACCCCACATCATGCTCTGTGCTGACAGCTCAGAGCCTGGAGCCTGCTTCAGATTCTGTCTCCTTCCCTCTCTGCCCCTCCCCCACTCTGTCTCTCTCAAAAATATATAAACATTAAAAAAATTTTTTTAGGGGCGCCTAGGTGGCTCAGTCGGTTAAGTGTCCGGCTTTGGCTCAGGTCACGATCTCACGATTTGAGCCCCGCGTCGGGCTCTGTGCTGGCAGCTCAGAGCCTGGAACCTGCTTCAGATCCTGTGTCTCCCGCTCTCTCTGATCCTCTCCTGCTCGCACTGTCTCTGTCTCTCAAAAATAGATTTTAAAAAACCATAAAAATTTTTTTACATAAAAATTTTTTAAAAAGTGGGGGATACTTGTATTCACTTATGATTCTATTTATTATTCAATCTATTATTGTATTCATTTATCAATTATTCTATTGACTATTATTTTTTTATCATTCTATAACTTATCCTATAATTTATCATATTGTTATTATCTTGTTAGTTTGTATTTTACATACCAGTAATAAGTCAGCTTTTATCAGCTATTACCTGCGCATCTTGCAAAAACACCCTGCTGGGTCTTGGGAGTGAAATCGGCAAGCCACAGTCCCTGATCTTAGAGAACTCGTGTATAATTTTTGTTGTATTTTATATGATCCCAACAAGTCTTCTTTTATGTAATTTTCACAATGTTGAGAACGTGTCAGAAAAATAATTTACTTTTTCTTTTCCCACCGAGAAACAATAGAGATTCTTTGCTGCCCCGGTGGTTGACCTAGTTGTAGACTCTTGGTTGTGGTGGCTGATGTGTCATCGTTCATTGTTTACAAATAGCTACTCTACTTAGAACCCAGTTTCCATGTGGTTGGGTTCTAGAAGTTCACTCGTCCTCTCACTATGTGCTTCACACCACCTTCTGTCATAGACTTGTAACCGTATTGTGCTACCCATGGCAGTAACTGATCCTCTCACAGTTTTGCTGCCAAAGTTCTTTGCTGTAGCCCCTCCGCCAAAATCAAGACCCCGTCTGTCATATGACTCCAAAGATCTGTGCCACCTTCGTAATGCCCAATCTCCCTGTTTCGTTTTCACCGCCAACTGTTGGGACTGATGTGGGAGATGCTGGAAAGGAGAACATCCATGTTCCGGCTGGGGCCTTCATGTTGTCCTCGAGTGCATGTCGTAGGTGGGGTATCCATTCTCTACTAAATTCAGCTAACATTTATTGAGCACTTAGTCTTTGACAGATCCTACAGAATTTCAGCTCAGCTACATGTGGCTACATGGGCTGTGGTGGAACTTTATAACTATTTATAACATTGTTTCTGTAGGAAAATGTATTCGGGTTTCAAGAGGTCAGCATGGCATGGTGCCTAAAGAATCTTGGAGCCACAGGTTTTTACTTCCGGCTCCCTGTTTACTATGTGGCTACTACCAGCTGTGTGGCATTGAGAAAGTTACTTGACATCTTGGTGCACTGGTTTTCCCACTTGTAAAATGAAGACAACAGTTCCGACACCATAAAGTACCATGAGGATTGAACAAGGTATAGTTGTAAAGATCCAAGAGTAATACTTGGCATACAGCAAGTATGAAATGTGTTAGCTAAATAGAAAGATTAAAAAAAAAACCCTCTTGCTATACAACGTTCCCCCCCTCCTTTTTATTTTTAAGAGAGGGAGTGTGTACACAAGCAGGGGAGAGGAACAGAGGGAGAGAGAGAGAAAGAAAATCCAAAGCATGCTCCATGCTCAGCACAGAGCCCAACATGACCCAAACTAAAATCAAGAGTTGGATGCTTAACCCAGGTGCTCCTACAACCCCCTTTGAACTGAAGACTGCTTTTGCTTTCAGTGACAAATTGATGTAATCAATAACCAATATATCTTTGCTCATTAAAAAAAAAACTTCTGGGGGCACCTGGGTGGCCCAGTCAGTTAAGCAGCCCACTTCAACTCAGGTCATGATCTCAAGGTCCACGAGTTTGAGCCCCACATCAGGGTCTGTGCTGACAGCTCAGAGCCTGGAGCCTGCTTTGGATTCTGTGTCTCCCTTTCTCTCTGCCCCTCCCCCACTCGTGCTCTGTCTCTCAAAAAAACCTGAATAAATATTTAAAAAATTAGAAAAAAAAACTTCTGGGATTTTAAACCCTAGGACCAGTTACCGAAAAAAAATAGAAAGCAGTATTTATGTATATGTTGCAATGCACTATTTTTTTATTTTAAAAATCCCACAATACTATTACCTAGAAGAAAGGCTGAGGAGTAGTAGGTTTCTTGCTTGATTCATCCATTCTTTAATTACTGGATAATATTTGCTCTTCTCTGGCTGGACCAAATCTCTATTGATTTCAATTTTCAAATCAGTAGCTTGTTTATGCTGTATCCTGGGAACTGAGGTTCCCAATGGTATGCTTTTCATGTGGGAAAAGCCCACCACTGTAACCTCCAGTCTTTACTTCATGACACTACCTTAACTGTAGGCGTGTTTATTACCATGGAAACCTATACTTAACCTACAGCACTGTCCTTAATCTGTGTTAAGTATCATTTTCCACAAGTTTGTTCTCATGATTCATCAGATTCAAGGCTTATTGCTCCTTTAAATAAGACATCGTCTTGTCTGATCTCTTCTGCTATTCATACTGGCATTTTCACATCATTTTTCCTGTTTTCAACCACACTTGTACATATCAACGTAATGAAATAGTCATTAGAGTTGTGACAAGCAGTCAGGACATTTCACAGGGAAGGAAACTAACGATCGAAAGTTATGTTTTCCCAAAACAAATGAACAAAGGAAAAAAAGAGAGAGAGAGAGAGAGAGATAAGCCCAGAAACAGACTCTTAACTGTAGAGAACAAACTGGTGGTGACCAGAGCGGAGGGTGGTGAAATAGGCGAAGGGGATTAAGGCTCACATACCTGCTGTCGCGAGGAGCGCTGGGTGGTATATGGAAGTGTTGAACTGCTATGTTGTCCACCTGAAACTGATACAACACTATGCTAACTACACTGGAATTAAAATTAAAAACTTCATAAAATTTTTAAAAAGCTATTTTACTTTATATAATACAGTTTGTTGGTGCAAAAACTAGGGTTGGAACCAGGGTCTTTGGAGTCCGTGTAACACTCATGTCACTACATCAAATGCTGTCTGACTGCTGACATGCTCTCTTCGCGGTTAACGCCTTCACCGAGAGTCTCTAAGTGGATGTCCCCGACTACCCATGTACCCTGAAGAGATCCTAGGCTGAAAGGGGTCAATCCTGAAGCAAATGAAGTTTACGAGTAAAAATCACGGATCTCCTTGTTTCTAGGATCCCCTACACATGAAATTCAGTGTTTCCACCTCAAATTCTGCCCTTTTGCAGAAGTTTAAAAATGATCATTGGATATTTTATGTTTTGTACTATTTTCGTCCTTTTGGAAAGAAAAAACCTGTGTGTGTGTGGGGGGGGTGTGTGTGAGAGAGAGAGAGAGACAGAGAGAGAGAGAGACAGAGACAGAGAGAAAGGTGTTAAAGGAGCTTTTTGAAATTAAAATTTTGATCTTTTCAATGAGTAATATTTTCTTAGTGTGAATTCTGATTCCACCAGATTTGCTTTGAGATGCTCACTATGAAACAAGCTTGGTGAAAGTTACAAGTAAGCAAAACTTCCCATGAAATCTACCAATTTTCCTGTGATGCTTGGACAGTTATACTTTACAAGCATTCAGTCTTTGCCTTAGTAAATTCTTCTTAATGAAATGAATATAATTTACTTTCTGTTCATTTCATATTGATTGGAGGCATAAAACATTTTGAGTCCATGTTGAAGAAAAGAAGTTTATATCAATTAGTTTTATTTATTTTTTTTATTTTATTTTTTTAATGTTTATTTATTTTTGAGAGAGAAGGAAACAGAACACAAGTAGGAAGGGACAGAGAGAGAGGGAGACACAGAATCTGAAGCAGGCTCCAGCTTCTGAGCTGTCAGCACAGAGCCCGATGTGGGTCTTGAACTCAAGAACTGTGAGATCATGATCTGAGCCAAAGTCAGTCACCCAACTGACTGAGCCACCCAGGCACACCATATATCTATTTGTTTCTATGTCTTGCCACATTTTAAAAAACATTTTATGTAAAATCGCCTTTTGTGGAATAAATTTCAAGGGATTGAAATCCTTGTCAAATTCCTAAGGTAGTGTGTTGGGTGGAGAAAGCATTGGATTGGCAGTTTGGAGACCTGAATCCAAGTTCCATGCTGTCACTTAATTGCTGTGAGACCAAGGACAAGTCAGGTAACACCTCTGAGTCTGACTCTTGACCTGTAAATGGTCATCACACTTATCTTCTAGGGTTTTGTTAAGATCAAATTTTTGTTATGTATCTGTATATCTAAATTCTAAAGGGATCTACAAACATAATGCATACTCACCATTCAATTAATTGTGATGCCAGTGTTTGTTTCCTTGAGTTCTATCTTCAGACTTTAAGAAAAATGGGTATTGAAGGTGAGGAAGAAGGGAAGAATGAGTTTTATGTCTGAAAATGAATGTTTATAGCAGATTTAAAGAAATATTGTATTTCTCTCTCCTCAAGTTGTTAGGCCTGGAAAGTTAACTGTGGCAATAAGATAGAAAATACTACTTTCTAATATGTCTGAAACATGTCTATTTGTATTGATTGAATTTCCCATTTTTGGTTTAATTGCCTGGAAAATGGTTCCAAGGGATGTAAATTCTTATTAAGCTTGCTTTGATTCAAGTATTCTTCACACGGGCATGTGCACACACCTGTCCCTCTTACATAGTACAAGTTTCCGAACACTGTTAAATACCTCTGATCCTGAGTGGAGATTTAGGTATACTCTGTGATAATTGTTTCCATTTTCTGTTTTATGTTGGAACTGTAGAGCCTTCTGTGAAAGAGTCTCAATCTTCTCTGTGGCTGGGTTTGGGAAATATTCCAGTACAGATCAGCAGGGAGCTGGCAGGTGCTAAATATTAAAGAAGGTCTCTAAGATAGAACTCATCTTAAGGAAAGACGGACTCTCCCATGAGCTACACTTGCCTGCAGAGCCTGGCTATCCAGGAAGCGTGGAGGTCTTGAGTGTGGACTGTTCATCCATGCTAGAAGTTCAGGAGTAAGAGTTGTAGGGAATGATTGCTTCAAGCTGAATTCTGCACTGTCTTGCGGCTCTGCCATGAGATCCCACGTGCAGTGAAAGGTTAACTCAGCAGGCTTAGGATGCCCAAACCTTGCACACTCCAAAAAGAAGTCTGGCCCTTACCCAGCTCCTGAGAGATTACTCTAAAGCCTTGAGAGATTACTCCTGCTTGATTAGAGTGCCTTTGTAGATGCCAGATAGTTTATGTAACAGTGGGATTCATGGTGGGGTCCTTGGGCTACCCTGTATCAGTGTGGTCTCTGAAGGGGCTAGAGACTGAGTAACTGAGGTGTGTTACGTGGATCCCCCCTGGCAACATGACCAACCCCCAATAAAAACCCTGGATACCAAGGTTTTGTGAGCTTACCTTGTTGGAAATACTACATATGTGTTGTCACATGTCATTTCTGGGAGAAATAAGTCCCATTTCAATGATTCCACTGTGTCCAATCTCTTCTATACCTGGCCCTTTGTACCTTTGCCTTTATGGATCTAATCTGTATCTGTTCACTGTAATACACCATAACCATGAATAGAACAGCTTTTCTGAGTTCTGTGAGTCCTTCTGGGGAATCGCTGAACCTGAGAATGGCCTTGGGGCTCCCAACACACCCAACACCCAGAGCAGAGCTCAGAGAAGGAAGGAAGGTGTGTTTCCTTTCTCATTTTCCAATACAACTTCCAAGTCCTTGTCACATCATGAGACTTGAGATAGACAGCCTAGTGCAGAGTGTTAAATTATAGTGGAAAAGATCTGTATGTAGTTTTATAGAAGGCATTAAAGAGAAAAATTAGTGTATAAATGTTAAGAAGACTTCACTGATACCTATATACTTAAAAAAAATTTTTTTTAACATTTATTTATTTTTGAGAGACAGAGAGAGACAGATCATGAGCAGGGAAGGGGCAGAGAGAGAGGGACCCACAGAATCCGAAGCAGGCTCCAGTCTCTGAGCTGTCAGCACAGAGCCCAATGCAGGGCTCAAACCCACTAACTGTGAGATCATGACCTGAGCTGAAGCCGGACGCTTAACTGACTGAGCTACCCAGGCGCCCCCCTACATACTTTTTTATGTTTCAAATTAATGAAATCTTCCAGATAATTAAACAAATTGTAGCTATCTTCTCTCAATACTGTATATAAAGATATCCTTTTTTCCCCCCAATATTTATTTATTTTTGAGAGACAAAGACACAAAGCATGAGCAGGGGAGGGGCAGAGAGAGAGAGAGGGGGACACAAAGTCCAAAGCAGACTGCAGGCTCTGAGCTGTCAGCACAGAGCCCAACTCAGGGCTTGAACTCACAAGCTGAGAGATCATGACCTGAGCCAAGTCGGACGCTTAACTGATTGAGCCACCCAGGTGCCCCAATATACGCTTTTTTATATCAAGCATAGAGAGGGCCCTAATGAGCCAAGGCAGTCATGTTCTTTTTCCCTTTCTGGAAAGCTTTCAGCTGCTTCCTGCCTTAGACACTAGTTCAAGCACGTTACCCACCTCACCAGGTCGTACCTCCCACCTGAGAAGGAACATCTTGGCGGCGCAGGGCACCGTGTTCCTGCTGGCTTGAACATCACAGAGGATATGATCGAGAGCTGTGCTCTGTGTTTGCTTTGTAGACTTGCCATTTTGGCAACACATTCATTACAATGAGGTCATTTTTCTTCTGAATGCTTTTGTTTTATTTGGGTGGTTTATTCAATGCATTGCCTGAGCCTTATCACAAAGAGGGGAGAATTACCATTCACCTTCAAAAGGACTGATAAAACAATTTCTTATTCTGAGTACCAAGGATGCCCCTGAATCCCCTTGGGGACTCAGTAGCTTTGGGGGAAACTCGGATTTGACTATCGCTACATTTTCCTACCTCTTTAAGGTTCTCTGATATCTTGAATTTAGTTTTTACATTTTTATTTTTTCATCATATAGTTTACATTTATGGAGGGCTTAAAATGAACCAAACATGTTTCAAACTACATAAATCGAATGTTTAATCCTCATAACAACCCTCTGGAAAAAGTATTATCATTATTATCCCCATTTTACGGGTAAGGAAATCAAGGAATAGAGCAGTTAGGTAACTTTGTCAGCAAACACATAGCTGAAAAGAGGTAGAAATTATTTCGAATCCAGGCAGTTCAGGGCCTGACCCTTTAAGCATGCTTCAGTGCTGGCTCCTCTAACAAGTAAGTTAGAAAATATATTTTTCTTTAGTTTGATATAGTTCTTTAGTTTGATTCATTAATGAGATGAATTAGAGGAGAAGGTATAAGCCATGATGTCCTGACTTGCTAGCCGGGGTCAGGACCAGTCAGTTGGCTCCAGTCTGCATGGTCACAGAGCTCTTGGTTTGGTCGCTTTTTTGTGCCCCGGAAACTGACCACCACAACTGTGAAATATGATTTTATATTATATATACCACCATTTCTGAACCCATATAAATGGCTCCTTAAGGCTTTTTGAAGGATGTGTTATTAAAAAAACAAAAACAAAGGACAAGGGATAAAACCAGATGTGACATTTAAAGTGTTTAGCGATCAAAGTGAAATAAGTCAGTCAGAGAAAGACAGATATCATATGTATTCAGTCATATGTGGAACCTGAGAAACCATGAGGAGGACCATGGGGAGAAGTGAAGGGGAAAAAATAGTTTCAAACAGAGAGGGAGGCAAACCATAAGAGACTCTTTAAAACATTTTTTTATGTTTTGTTTATTTTTGAGAGTGAGAGAGACAGGGCATGAGCTGGGGAGGGACAGAGAGAGAGAAAGACACAGAATCCAAAGCAGGCTCTAGGGTCTGAGCTGTCAGCATGGAGCCCGATGGGCAGCTTGAACCCATGAGCCTCAAGGTCATGACCTGAGCTGAAGTCAGATGCCCAACCAAATGAGCCACCCATGCACCCCTAAAACTTTCATATAAATTAAAAGCTGTTAGATGTTCATACATGCATACCACAGACAGGAACATTTTAAATATGACAATACCACTAGGGTTAACTTGCTAAAGGAAGAAGATTTATTGAATTCAAAGAACTGACATTTTCTGTAGGACAATTAAGTGAGCCATCATATTTGTATGTGACATTCTTCCAGATGAGTGGGAAGATACCACCGTTGATTGTCCAGACGGTGCTCACATTTCAGTAACAGAAAGGAAACAGGACAGGCATTTTTCTTAGGCTTGCTCATTTTTCCAGACACAACGCTCTCTCTTCTTGGAAAGTAGTTGGCAAATGCTCTCTCTTGTGTCTCGAATTAATTGCTTTGAGATTTCTCTTCCAGGGAGTGCAGCCTGGTGGTAAGTATTTTGCTTCTTTGGTCTACCTCCTCAAGAACTTTCTTAACCACTATGGCTTTGGCCAGATCTAAAAATTAAAATTTAAAAGGAGGTTTTAGAGAGCCAAAAAAAAGTTGAATAAGATCACAATAGCTGAAATGTGGAAGCAGCCCAAGTGTCCACTAATGGATGAATAGATAAAGAATGGTATATCCATACAATGGAATATTACTCAGCCTTCAAAAGGAAGGAAATTCTGACACATGCTACAACATAGATGAATCTTGAAGATACTATGCTCAGTGAAAGAAGTCAATCGCAAAAAGACAAATATTGTATGATTCCACTAATGTGAGGGACCTAGAGTAGTCAAATGTATAGAGAAGGAAAGTAGCATGGTGGTTGTCTGAGGCTGGAAGGAGGGGTAATGGGAAGCTATTATGTGATGGTTATAGAGCAGGATGAAAAGAGTTCTACAGATGGATGATGCTGATGGTTGCACCACAATATAAATGTACTTAATGCCACTTAACTGTCTGGTTAAAATCGTTAAGACGGTAAAGTTTGTGTTCTGTGTATTTTACCATAATAAAAAAATTGAAAAAAGATTAGAAATTATATCAATGAAAGGAACAATAGAATTTTGAATAGGATGGACTATGCAGGAAGCACAAGATGAACTTTTGGTGAATTTTGATTTCTTGGGTTCACTGAAAACAGGGCAACATATTACACTGTTTAAAATTAGCACATATCACCAAAGTTAGACATCCAGCACACACTGATATCTACTATAAATCTTCATCATATCAGTTCTTACTAACCCCTGGGAATATAAAAACAACCGAGCTGGACATTGCAAACGAAATACTACAGCATAAAAACAGAATTCATTTTGGGGTGCCTCAGTGGCTCAGTCGGCTGTCTGATTCTTGATTTCGGCTTGGGTCATGGTCTCACGGTTGGTGAGTTTGAGCCCCGCATGGGGCTCTGCAATGTCAATGCAAAGCCTGCTTGGGGTTCTCTGTCTCCCTGTCTCTCTGCCCCTCCCCCCCCAATAAATAAACAAACTTAAAAAATAAACCCCACAGAATTTCATTTTAATTACCTCTGACTTGATTTCCCACGTTTCCAGATCCATAATCTTTAGACTTGTAACCTCCAGACTTGCAAGCCCTGTGAACACAAATTGTTGGAAACGTCACCAAAGAGAGTGATTCAGAGAGAACCCCTTCAATTCTAGATTCACTCTAGCATTTTCTTTAGCTGTTTGACAAGAACAGTTGCTGTGGGTTACACAGTTGGAACGCCTCTGCCTTAGCATCGAGAGGTGGTATTTTTGTCATACCTTTAATACAGGGCTTGTTATATTTTGGCTTTGTCAGATGTTGCTAATTTGTATGTTGGCAGGCCTGTATTCTGTCTAATGTTTAGCATTTGTGACAATAAATGCGGTCATGTCAGTTTACATTCACTTTCCAGGGATCTAAGTTTCAAGCAGACTTCAGTACACGACATCGTCCCTGTAAATTGTTTTACTCACCCATCGTCTCCACCAATGAGGAGGCAGTAGGTCTCAATTTCCTTTTCCAGGTGGACCTTGATGTCCAGCAGCTGCTCGTACTCCAGTTTCTGGCCCTCCGTCTCAGTTCGGACCTGGTGCAGCTGTTCCTCCAGGGCCCCGATCTGGGCCTGGATCTGGGCGAGCTGCGTGCAGTAGTTCCCCTCGGTCTCGGTCAGGGAGCACTCCAGGGAGTGTTTCTATCAGGGAACAAGAAAGAACCTGAGGCCAATACAGATAGGCAGAATTTGCTCTGATAGATGACTTTCTTCTCTTGTGAACTTCATCTACAATTGTGTTCACTTTCACATTAATACATAGGTAAGACTATGACATCCTTAAAAAGGAGCATGTCTCTTTTTGGTTGAACAAACTGGAGACACCAATGTGGCTGTTTTGGTTGTTCTATGTAAAATCCTATTCTTTTCTTATATTCTAAGTTAATTACATAAATGTATACGTGGACACGTTCCCACAAGAGTTAGAGGGCTTACAACCAACTGGTGCACATTTAACAAAATTAAAAAAAATTTTTTTTAACGTTTAGTTATTATTGAGACAGAGAGAAACAGCATGAGTAGGATAGGGGCAGAGAGAGAGAGGGAGACACAGAATCTGAAGCAGGCTCCAGGCTCTGAGCTGTCAGCACAGAGCCCCACGAGGGGCTCAAATCCACCAACTGTGAGATCATGATCTGAGCTGAAGTCGGACATTTAACCGACTGAGCCACCCAGGCATCCCTAAACAAAAATTTTTTAACGTTTATTTACTTGTGAGAGAGAGAGAGAGAGAGAGAGCAAGAGCAAGCACGAGCACGGGAGGAGAGTCAGAGAGAGAGGGAGACACAGAATCTGAAAAAGGCTTTAGGCTCTGAGCTGTCAGCCCAAGAAACGCAGGCTGGAATCCACCAGCAACAAGCAAGGAGATCATGACCTGAGCCCAAGTCAGACTGAGCCACCCAGGCGCCCCCAACTGGCGCATATTTAGGAGGATTTCCCAGGAGACGGTAGGAAATCGTTCTTTGCATACCGTGGCTAAGAGAGACTGAAGTTCAATTTCCAGGGTTTGCAGATTTCGCTTCATTTCAGTCAGTTCATTCCGGGCTGAGGTGGTGGCCCCGACGTCCTCGGAGATCTGCTGTTGCAGCGAAGCGCTCTGAAAAGGTATAAACCAGGGAGCAAATCTTAGTTTTGTGACCGTCACAAAAATGCGGAAGGATCGTTTTCTGGATAAGCCTCACCTTCTCGTTGAACCAGGCCTCCGCGTCCCTGCGGTTCTGCTCCGCCAGGTCTTCGTACTCGGCCCGCATGTTGTTCAGCAGGACCGTGAGGTCCACCCCGGGCGCCGCGTTCATCTCCACGTTCACGTTCCCGCCCGCCGCGCACTGCAGGGCCTGCATTTCCTAGAGGCAGACAAGTGTGTGGCTCAGGTGTGCAGGGATCTCCTAGACGGTCCAGCGGCTCAGCTTTGGAAGGGTTCTCAGAGTACATTTGGCTCCACCCACCCAGCTAAGTAAGCAATGGCCCTTCTCTACTTTCTATATTTCCCGACTCAAGAAGCAGCCCGTTTCCTTATGGGAGAGATTTTAAATTGTTCAGAGCTCTTCTATATGGTGAACCAAAGCCCTGCTGTAACTCCATTGGTTTTAGTTCTGTTGTGCAGGAAGTCTTAATTCCTTTTCCAAATGAAAAGCCCTTAAGCTCTTTAAAATGAATTATCCGTCGTCTCTTATCCTATTCATCTACAGCTGTAATGTCTCCACACTGGTGGACTGATCTTTCCACTTAGCACCTTCGATGTATTCTTGACTCAGCTAGATCTTGAACACAGCATGAGCAGGGTCGAGGGGCTGAGTCTGAATAATTCTGGACAATTGAAATAATTATAAATATGTTTATTTATATTTATAAATGTTTGTTTATAATTTAAAAAGGAAGAACATCAGCCTCTAGAGCATCCTAGCTGGTTAAGAAGCTATTAAGCTTAGACAGGGATACTACAGGGTTATAATGGACTTTGATGTCAGATGCAATTCTATGTGAATTCTGGTTCTGCCTTATAGTGGCTGGGTGAACTTGAGAAAGTTGCTTACCTTCTTTAAATCTCAATATTCTTATCAGAAAATTGAGGATTACAGGCCTTCTCTGGGTTATTGAAAGGTGTGGAAAAAGCTATTAGTAAAGCAACCATTCATATATATATATCATATAAATGCTAATACATGCTAGTCATTGGGTCCAACGCAGGATTTGAACTCACCACCCCCAAGATCAAGACCTAAACTAAGATCAAGAGCTGGATGCTTAACTGACTGAGCCAACCAGGCACCCTGAAGTTGGAGTCAGTTTTGCAGTCAAAGTCCATGTTCTTGCGTCTGGGGTGTACACTGTCGGGGTGCAGTGAGTTCATTCTAAGATTGTGGCTGGCAGCCATCACTGCTAAGACCGTGTACACTGAAATAACATGGGTCAGCTCATGTCTCTACTGCAGAAACTCCTCTCCACCCACGTTCCTGGGCTTGGATTGGTCCTAACGATGATCAGTAATGAGGTTTTTCTTTCCTTCCTGCCCCAAGTTCCAGCACTCTCTCCTTCCTGGTGGTCCCAAATCTGTCACAAAATGGGATTTTTTTTCTCTATCACAAGGTACAGCTTTTACTTCAGAAGATTAATGAAAGCTTCTCCAGTTCAAGCAGAAAAAGATAAAAGAAAAGATGCATATGGGTTTGCTTGTGAGTGAGGCATTAAAAAAGTCAATTGCATTTAATTTATCAAAAATGTATTCAGTAACAACCATGGGCTATACCCACAGTTGAACCCATACAGCCATAAAAATGTTGTTCTTCAAGTAGTTATTTTTACAAGATGGCCTCATGACTAATCAAGTAGCATTTTTACCCTGATCTCCTGTGTTAACAGCCTTTTGGCTGTTTAAAACTATCAAATTCATTTTCAAAGAATAAAGATTTTTTTTTCCAGAAAATAGTGGTTCTGAAATCAATCCCAATGTGTCTTAGGAACAGTGTTTGTATGATCTGACTTTGAACTGGTTTCCAACAGTGACCACTTTGAAGTATACTCTTTATTTGGAAGGAAAAAATTTTGATATAACAATTTATTTTCAGTCTCACTATTTTTATAGACCTACCTATTAAGAACACACATCAATTTTAACTGTATATATTTAATGTGTGTATAAAGTAAATGTTGACATATTTTAAATCTTCCATTATTACATAGAAATTTAGATCTAGTTTTCTTAGGATGTGCTTATATTATATTTACATAATGAGATGTAATCTCTTAACTGTGCCATTTTATCTTAGCTATAATTACCTAGACAAACACTACTCTTGTAACCATGATTGATCTGGAAAACAGGATTCTTTTCTTTTTTTTTTTTTCCCCATGGGAAACTTGATGAGAGAGCAAGGGTGAATCTGGACAAATATCTAGCCATTCCTCAAGACAAGTCAGGCCTCATGCCTGTCTGACAATGGGTCTTTAGTACCCATTTCTTACTTAAGAAGTCAAGTGCACTGTCTTCTGTGAGATGGACGGTATCTGCAGAGAGATAGCAAAGTACGCACAAGAAGCTCTTACCTCTTTATGGTTCTTTTTCAGGTAAGTCATCTCCTCACTGAGAGTTTCATACTGAATCTCCAGATCCGTTCTGCACAAGGTGATTTCATCCAGAACTCTGCGTAGCCCGTTGACATCACTCTCCACACTCTGGTGAAGAGCCAGCTCATTCTCATACCTTAGAGAAGATTAATGATTGTCCAGGATGCCATATGGTGGGAGAAACAGTCACCAATCAAGGATCAAATGCTAGAAGTCTGGACTTCTGAAGTGGGAGGTTTGGCCACAAGAGAGATTTTCAAAGTATACTGTATGTAGGATAGCAACTATTTTCTTTAATTTGAGGCGTTTCTTTGGCAGAAAAGAAACTAGAGGATTGGACACTGCTTTTAGAGCAGTTTGTGCTTTATATATATATACATCATATATATACTTATATATTTATATAAAAACAAGTATAAAGAAGTAATACATTCTGCTTATTTTATTTTTATATTCTGCTGAAATCCAAGTATTTTACCAGTGTTGGAATAAGAGTTGGTAACATTTAATGGAGGGAGCAAAAAATAAATTAAATTTAATGCTTTGCATTAGTCACCATGTATCCTTTTCACACTCTGAGCCTACTTACTTGAGTCTGAAATCATCCGCTGTCAGCCTGGCGTTATCAATCTGCAGAACAGCATTAGCATTGCTGGTGGTAGAAGTGATGATCTGGAAAAGGGGAGTTTAACTTTTAAAAGACAACTGATCACAACCAATAAGATACAAGTTTTTCTTTTTTTAAAGAGTAGGGAATGGAAATAATAAAATTAATATAGTTACTAGTTGGTGACATTTTTATTCTGACTTTCACCGATGGAATCTACTCAATGCTTATTTCCAATACTCAATTGAAATTCCCTTTAAGAAATTACATGTAGGGACAATAAATTTTTTCAGTATTCAGTGAAGAAAGGAAAAGAATGTTTAGAAATAAGCATACCTAAAAATGATTACAAAGTGTAATTTCTTACCTGATTTTTAAGATCATCAATTATTGGGAAGTATCTACTATAGTCGTGATCCAGACCCCGGCAGGAACCAGGCCCAAATTTCTCATACCAGCCCTTGATCTTCTGCTCCAGGTCGGCGTTGGCCTCCTCCAGGGCACGCACATTCTCCAGGTAGGAGGCCAGCCGGTCGTTGAGGTTCTGCATGGTCACCTTCTCGTTGCCCGACAGAAGGCCCCCCTCATTAAGCGTAAAGCCAGCGCAGAGATTGCTTCCCCCTGCGTTTCCTCCTGATGAGCTGCCCCCAAAGGCACACGAGAAACTGCTTCCAATTCCGGGCATGCTGCAAGCATTTCCAACTCCAAAGCCGGCACCCCCGCCAGAGAGCCTGAGCGATCCTGCGGTGGGACGGGAGCAGGCCCTCCTGGACCCGCTGGAAAGCCGCAGAGACATGGTATCAGGACAAGCGTGGTGCACAGCAGTCTCGGAAGAAGTCAGAATGGAGTGCCTCGTCTTCTCAACCCTTCCGTTTGCCTTTTTATAGACAATTCCCAAGTATGTTCTGGATGGAATTCTGCCTACATAGAGTAAAACATGGCTTGCCAGCCTCAGCAAGTTCGCATAATTGGATGATTTTTCCTAATTAGTAACTAACTTAGCTGGGCTCCTGTCTGTAGGAGGGCGGTTGCCCTCAGGTTGGTGGTTATCTGAGAAATGGGTCTGGGTGGAGTAACGTCAGTTTCCTTATTACATCTTTAAATGGTGAGTGAGTCACTCTTCACTTCCACCCTTAGAAGATAAAACTCGTCAGTCCTCCACACGGTAAAAATCTGGCGTCATGGTTTTGGGCTATTAGGCTAATAGATATTGATGCTCCTGAGACTTTTTTCTACTTTTAGTTTCACAGTTCTTTTCACATAAGTAGCAGACAGACCTGTAATTGGTGTTCCCCCCAATGGTCCTTCCATTATTAGTGTTCCCACCCTCTTGGCACTGTTTCCACTGGGAGCCTCCATTTTGGCTGATGCGCGTCATCTCCTGTTGACACTTACTTATGTTTGGGGATAGTTGTCTTCTCTTATCCATTTTGGCAATTAGGAACACACCCCTAATTGCTGTTGTGTGTTGCGGGAGTTTGGAAGGACATTAATGTATTTCCTGACCCTGCAAAAATCTAAAGCAAACATGGAAGAAAATATTTCGTCTGTTTTTATTTCACCATGGCTTAGCTTAGGTGAAAGTCATCGGTTGACTAATTATTTACGGGGTGTGGATTCCCATAGATTTATTGAAAACCCTGAATAGTTTGGAAAATTTTGAACATCTGGAAATTGACTTGTAGACACAATTTCCACAAATATTTATTATGTGAGGCTGTTACAGATTCATTCATTCATTTATTTAACAAATATTTATTAAACACTAGTTATATGCCAGTCACTGTTTTGGGCACGTAGGATAAGTAGAATCAGGCATTATTTGTCTTTTGGTGACTGGCTTATTTCATTTAGCATAAAGTCCTCAAGGTCCCACCATGTTGTAGCATGTATCAGAATTTCTTTTCTTTTTAAGGTTGAATACTGTTCCATTGCATATTTATACTATATTTTGTTTATCCATTCATCAGTTGATGGACATTAAGGCTGCATTTACCTTTCGGCTATTGTGATTAAAGCTATCACAAACATGGGTGTACAAATATCTGTTCAGGTCCTTGCTTTTTTTCCCATGGGAATATGCCCCAAAGTAGAATGACTAGATCATGCAGTAATTCTATTTTTAATTTTTTGAGGAAATGCCATAGTGCTTTTCACAGTAGCTGCATTATTTCACATTTCCATCCATAGTGAACAAGGGTTTCAATTTCTGCACATCATTGCCAAAATTTGTTATTTTCTTTTTTTTCTTTATCGCGGCCATCCTACTTACACCAGGTGGTATCTCCACGTGGTTTTGATTTGCATTTCCTTAATAATTAGTGATGCTGAACATCTTTTCATGTGCTTGTTGGCCATTTGAATATTTTCTCTGGAGAAATGTCTGTTCAAGTCCTTTGCCCATTTTTAGAATCATGGTTTTTTGTTGAGGAGTTTGGTTTATATTCTGGATATTAACCCATTATCATATCATTTGTTAAACAGGTTGAATTTGTCACTCTTTTTATTTTTTGATTATGATTCTATTATCGTATTTAAGAAATGATTAATTCCCTACGCTCATACAAATATTTTCTTATTTTGGTTTCTAAACATTTAATCATCTTGCCTTTCACATTTAGGGTGTTGGTAGTTTGGAATAGTTTTTTAGTATTCTTTTCTTAAAATCTTTGATACAGAATCAAATTTCATTTTTTAAAATGTGGGTAATGGGGGCACCTGGGTGGCTCAGTTGGTAAGGCGTCAGACTTTGGTTCAGGTCATGATCTCCCGGTTTGTGGGTTTGAGCCCCACATCAGGCTCTCCTCTTTCTGCTTTGGATCCTCTCTCTCTCTCTCTCTCTCTCTCTCTCTCTCTCTCTCTGTGTCCCTCTGTTCTCTCTCTCTCTCAAAAGTAAATAAACATTAAACAATATGGGTACTGATACTTTCAGCATATTTACTGAATGGTGCCATCTTTTCCCTGTGGTGCTGTATTGTGAATAAAGAAAGTGTCCAATGCCTCCTCTGCTCTTAAGAGAATCTTCGTGTAAGTGAGGGGTCATTTAGTACCAGTTTTCTATCTGTGCCACAACTGTATCATTTTAGTCACAGTTGCTCCATAATATAACATGATATTTGATAAGTCAAGAACTTCACCAACTCTTTGACATCAAGTCAAATTTTCTTTCTCCATTCCTCTTTTATATAAATTTTAAAATCAGCTTTTTAAATATAATAAGATCTCAAGATGTGCCTTAAATCTACAAAGATAGGTGATAAAATTTGACATCCCTATGATATTGTGTATATCTATCCAGAAAATTGGTTATTATTTCCACTTATTGAGGTCTTCCTCAATGTCCTTTAGTAAAAAGTTATTTTTCCATATGTACGTTCATATCATTTTTTAGAAGAACTCCCAGGTATTTATCTAATATTGTTGATAAAGGTATCTTTTATTTTTATTGTTTAAATGTTTATTTATTTATTTTGAGAGAGAGCATGGGAAAGGGAGAGAGAGATAGAGAGAGAATCCCAATCAGCTCCACATTGTCAGCCCAGAGCCGGATGTGGGCTCAAACTCATGAACCTTGAGATCATGACCTGAGCTGAAATTAAGAGTCAGATGCTTAACTGACTGAGTCATCCCAAAGTTATCTTTTAGAAATCACATTTTCTAGATAAATTTTACTATGTAAAAAATGCAGTTGATACTTGCCTAGTGATTTTGATCAACCTTGGTACATTCTATTCTTTTCACCCCAGTTTTTATTTATTTTTTCCAGCTCCATTGAGGTATATTTGACATAGAAAATTGTAATATATTTAAACTATACAATGTTATGATTTGGTATATGGATACACTATGAATGATTCTCATAATCAAGTTAATTACCATATCCACTGCTTCCCAAGTTACCTTTGTATGTGTGAGAGGGAAAACTCCTAAGATCTATTCTCAGCAAATTTCAAGTATGCAATACAATATAATTAACTTTAGGCACCACGCTACATGTTAAATCCTCAAAACTTATTCATCTTCTAACTGAAAGTTTGGACCCTTTCACCAGCCTATCCCATATTCCTGCCCCGCAGGCCCTGGAAACCATCATTCTGTTCTGCATGAAAACATTCTTTTTTTTTTTTTAAATAATAGTTTATTGTCAAATTGGTTTTCATATAACACCCAGTGCTTCTCCCCACAAGTGCCCCCCTCCATAACCATCACCCCCTTCCCCCCTCCCCCTCCCTCTTCAGCCCTCAGTTCGTTTTCATTATTCAGTAGTCCCTCATGATTTCATAGGTCTAACAGGAGAAACCTAACAGAGGACCATAGGGAGGGGAAGGGGGAAGCGAGTTGGGGAGAGAGAGGGAAAACATTCTTGATGTAAACAAATATAGCAGTACGTAATGGTATCGAGTAGAATACCAAAGTCCTTCCTCACTTCTGTCCTCCCCACCCTCCCAGGTGACTAGCGTACCCTTCCACATGTTTGCACCCTTCCAACTGGTTTTCTATTCATTTGCACACACGCATGGCATGTAAATTCACAAATGCCATACATGAATCATCCGTTTTATATGCACTGTTCGGTAACTTGCTTTGTTCACCTTAGCAATGATATATATGCCTTAGAGCATGAATAGGTTCCTAGTGTGACAGAAACTATTGGTTTTCCCCCAATTTTCAACTGGGCAATGACTGCCCATGATAAAGACTACTTTCTCCAGCATTCTCTGCAACTAACTGTGGCAATGTGATGAAGCTAGCCAATGGGATATAAACAGGAGTATATGTGGCATGTTCTGGAAACTATCGAAGAGGAAGCTGACGCAAGTCATTGTCCCATCTTCTCGTTTTCCTTCATCCTGCTGGCATGGATGTGACGGCTGGATCTGATGGTTGGAGCTTCGCGTTAGACCATGAGCCAAGGCCATATTTTGGCTCCGATAGAGTAGAAAGCTGAAAACAACCTGGGTTTCTGATGGTGTTCTGGTGCAAAGCTGTCATCCTAACCCTGAATGCTCTCCATCTGCAGTTTTATGTGTGGAAGAAACTTCTAACTGTATAAAGTCCTGTTATTCTGTTATTGTTACTAGGAGCCAAACGTAATATTAAGTAATTTGTTTAGCCACTCTCTTCCTAAGGGAGCTTCAGTTTGTTTCTAGCTTATTGCTATTATTGATAATGCCGAATATGTTCACATTTTTCTTTAGAATGAATTCCTTAAGATTTTTTTGCCACGCCTTCTTAATCAGATTTATTGAGATTTCATATACCCATAATACAGTTCATCCTTTTTAGCATACAGTTCTGTAGATTTTGCCAAATACATGGTCATGTACCTACTACCATAACCGAGATTTAGAACAGTTCCCTTAGGGTGTAGCTCTATGCAATTTTATCACATGTGCAGCCTTATGTAACCACCACTACGCTCGAGATACATAATTGTACCGGGTTTATAAGACTATCATGCTAACCCCTTTATAGCCACACCCATCTCTCCCTCCCAATCCCTAACCCCTGGCAACCATGAATTTGTTCTCCACCTCTATTATGTCACAAATGTGCTATAAATGCAATAATGCAATATGCGTTCTTATGGATTTGTCTATTACTTCTTTCTACTCTATTAGAAACTCTATTAGTTTTTGCTTCATGTGTTTTAGAGTTTTCTTGTTTCATATATTTAGGATTGCTTTTCCTGATATTAATACAACCACTCCTGATTTATTAAAAATAAATTAAAATTTATTTTTAAAAAAAGCTGAGATATAATTACCATTGTATTAGTTTTAGGTATATAACATAATGATTCCATATATGTATATATTACAAAATGATCGCCAGGGTAAGTCAAGAACATTCATCACCCCACATATCCGCAAATTAAAAAAATTCTTTTTGGATTAATGTTTGCATGATATATCGTTTTCCATCATTTCACTTTCAGTCTACCTGTATTTGTTACATTTGAAGTGGATCTTTTGTAGACAGTATATACGTGAGTTACGCTCCAGAGAAACCCGTGCACACGCAGTAGGTACCATGTGCAGAATGTCTGTAGTAGTATTGTTCATACTAGTCCCCAGCTGGAAGCAATTCAACAGGAGATTGCACAAATTGTGCCAAATGTTTTAGAAGCTTTTCCAACCTGGTGGTTGTGTCATGTTGTTTCATGTGGTGTCCGCTTCCATTTCTCTGATTGCTGGTGAGGTTGAACACTTTTTGTACATTTACTAGCCATTTAGGATTTCTCCTGGCGCACTGAATATACCATTCTATTCTCTTTTGGATTCCCTTGTTGCTGTTGAGAAGTTGGCATTCATTCTTGCTGCCACTCACTTGAAGGTGATCATGCCCCCCTGCCCATTTGCCTGACTTTAAAGATATTCTATTTGAAAGATGAACAAAGATGATTTCATCGGAGAAGTGACTATAGCTTGTTGGCCAAGAGCGACAGCCCTGAAAATGTAGGCCTGGGCGCAGATCACACCACTGGGCAAATTTGAACACATGATTTAAACTCTTTAAATCCCAGTTTCCTTATTGGTACGATTGTGGATTTCTTTTTATCTTGTCTTTAGCTTTGCATTGATCTGATCCATGTGCATTTCACTTTATTTTGATGTGTAGGACTTCTTTAATCTGTAAACTGGTGTCTTTCATCAGTTCTGGAAAGCTTCTAGCTCTTATCTCTTCAAATATTACCTTAACCAGGTTGTCTCTGTTTTACCCTTCTGGAAGCCAAAAAAGATTTACTTTTTGTATTCTGACTTTAAACCAATTGCTAAAGGTACACCTCGGACCTGTTCTGAGGGCCTGAAGCTTATTCAGTTTTTTTGGTCCTCAGATGGTAGTGCTGGCAGAGGTCCTGTAGGAATTGAAAGGCAAACCTATATTTGAATGAAGGAAGTGTTACTTATGTTAAGGAAAAAATTGCTGTTCCCTCCAGGGTAAAGGATTTCAGTAGAGTCATCCTGATAGCATGTGGTTAGTTTTCTTTATTAAAAAATGGTACCATCTAAAGGGCTCCATTTCTATGTCTGCTGATGACAGGTCAGTAGCTTGACTGGCCTTAGAGAGAGGGATCTCACGTACAAATACATGAGGCCAAACTACAGCATATCTGTCATAATGGCCACTTTGACAGTGGGTTTATTGTGCAGGCTCGTTGTGAAGAGGATAGCCTGGCTGACCTCCACAAGATGAATCAGATTGTCTACATAGTTGTGGACTCATTCTCTGGGGTGAATGTTCTGTAGAGAGCATTAAAATGAGTCACGAAGAGCCATATGTCTTGTGCTCACTCCCAGAGGAATGCAATTTTCATAATTATGGACTTGTCATATGTAAAGATTTCTTATAGGAATTGTGCAAAAATTAAAATGTATAAAAATTCTTCTGCCTAAGGAGTATAAAGCAGTACTTAAAATAACAAATATGTTGCATTACCCATTATATTTCTGACAGGAGGAGATTTTTGTCTTTAGTAGGCATCGGTGAAAATGAATTCTCTAGAGTTTTATACATCTGATGACTTAGAAGATTCTCCATAGAGTAGCTTCTAGCTCCATCCACTTCATACCTTTTATCTCTTCTGTTACCTACATATTTCTGGTGCCATGTGCTATAAGATATGTTCATATCACAACTTGCAGCCCTGCGCCTTTATGATATGATACTACATGGGCACAGTGGGCAGTGGGAATATCCCCAGAAGCCTCCCATGGAAATGATGAGAACCTCATTAATATATTCCACTATGCTCAATTCAACTGCCTTTGACTTAGGTTGACTTTATGTCCATATGCTTACAATAAGTCAGTTCATGTCTGCTAGTATGCCAGGTTAATTGCATCCTTTACTTTCCCTCAGATGTTACATTTAAGTAATAAATTCTATGGTTACCCTATCTTAGACATGATAGGTCACCCCCAGACATGAGGGAAAGAGTGATAGAGAGAAATTGGAGTAGAGAGAGTTAGCAGACTTAACTGATGGTGCTGAAATTGTCTTAGTTTTGCACAAATTTTACAACAATGCTATACAAACATAATGCTAGGGCCCTTCCTGTGCTAATGAGGGGCCTTGAGGCTTATGCATCATTACTGTCACGGTAAATTCACCTGTCAGTATCCCTGCTCTCAGCATCATCCCTCAGCCTGGTCCCCCATCCTATTTGGTTCTTCCAAGTCCTGAATCTTTCCTGGATTCTATGGGGTCAGTTAGTTCCTTGAACATGTATTTTTTGTTGTTGCTGTTGTTGTTGAGACTTCTTCTACCATTCTGAACCAATAGGCTTTCTCCATTGTGGTAGGAGCAGACAGATGAAGGTACTGCAAAATGGAAAAACAGCTATGCAGATTCAGATTCAACAAACTAACATTAACTGATGACCCATGCAGACTAGCCGTTATAAAGGTGAACACATCCCAATGATCAATGGGATACTCTTCTTCCCCATCCACAGAAACCCAAACCCAAGGACATCTACTCGTTCACATAGTTGATCAGGGACAGATTTGGGACCAGAGATTAGGGCTAGTGCTCTTTCTAACTTATCTTGTCGTGAACTGAAGTAAACGTGACTGGGTAAAGCACTTTATTTTACCAGCATATCCTTAGAACTGTCAGATTAGGATCACCCATAAAAATTCAAAAGCACCAGATTCATCAGAAAAAATTTGCAACAGAAAACATTTTTAATGAATGGCAAAAAAAAAAAAGTCCCCTGTGATAGAAACAAAACATTGAGATAGAGCAAGATTTCTCCTACTCCTCAGAAGGATTACATGGAAAGAACATGAGAAAAAGAAGAAGGAAACCAAATTCTAGCCCTTGCATTTTTAAAGAATAGAAATGAATGATTTCCTTGGGTTATTTAGTCAATGGGATTCTGCAGAGGCAGGCTTTTTTTTTTTTTTTTTTTAATAACTCATTTTCTCACTTTGGTGCTTTAGAAGGTACTCTTTGCTCCATTGTAATGTTGCTTATTTTGGAGGATTTTTCTTCAACTGAGTGGACCCTCAGGGAAAGGACATTGCCAAGTTGATCTAGTTCCTCAACCACTGTTTTGACGACAATTTCTTCTTTTGAGTCTAAAATAAAATAAATGCAAATTTAGTACTCATTCTTAACAGGGTGGAAGATACTTAGTCATAACGGTCGGCTTTTAAAAATAGTGTTTGTGGGGCGCCTGGGTGGCTCAGTTCGTTAAGCATCTGACTTTGGTTCAGGTCATGGTCTCATGGTTCGTGGGTTCGAACATCAGGTTCTGTGCTGACAGCTCAGAGCCTGGAGCCCGCTTCGGATTCTGTGTGTCCCTCTTTCTCTGCCCCTTCCCCACTTGCTCTGTCTCTCTCTCTCTCTCTCTCTCTCTCAAAAATAAACATTAAAAAATTAAAAATAAAAATAAAAATAGTGTTTGCAGTTTGCAGTAAGAGATAGGATACTGTGTTTGAAGTCTTTGCAAGGCCCAGAACTGCCTTATACTTGCCACCGTTCTTAAAACAATGTGTGTTTGAGAGTGTGAGCAGCCTAAGTGTCAGGCAGGTACTGGCTTGGAGCAAGTAATGTCTTCTTCTTAATACCAACTTGCCCTATTTTATGTGGTTTTAAAATAAAGTAGCTCTAGGGGCGCCTGGGTGGTTCAGTCAGTTAAGCGGCCGACGTCGGCTCAGGTCATGATCTCACGGTATGTGAGTTCGAGCTCCGCATCAGGCTCTGTGCTGACAGCTAAGACACCCAGAAGCCTGCTTCAGATTCTGTGTCTTCTTCTCTCTCTGCCTCTCCCCTGCTCACATTCTGTCTCTCTGTCTCTCAATAATAAATAAACATTAAAAAAATAATAAAATAAAATAAAATGAAATAAATAAAATAATGTAGCTCTTCCACCAAAGCACTGAAACTGGGAATAGATCCTAGGTAAGAAAAATGGGGATTGAGTCCTCATTTCAGTAATTTCATAATTTGACCACATCTGTTCTACAGGAATATAAAATACAGGGGCACCTGGGTGGCTCAGTCGGTTAAGCCTCCAATTTCGGCTCAGGTCAGATCTCATGGTGCGTGGGTTCGAGCCCTGCATCAGGCTCTGTGCTGACAGCTAGCTCAGAGCCTGGAGCCTGCTTCCAGTTCTCTGTCTCCTTCTCTCTCTGACCCTCCCCCTCTCATGCTCTGTCTCTCTCTGTGTCAAAAATAAATAAAACATTAAAAAAAAGTTTTTAAAAAAAGGAATATAAAATACAAACTTTAAGAACTGCCGTAATGACCCCTAATTCCTTCATTGGCTAGAAGTAACCTTAGAAACAACTTCTTAAGTATTTATTTAAAAAATTTTTTTAATGTTTATTTTTGAGAGACAGAGCATGAGCAGGGGAGGAGCAGAGAGAGGGTTAGACACAGCATCAGAGCAGGCTCCAGGCTCTGAGTTGTCAGCACAGAGCCTGACACGGGGCTTGAACTCATGAGCTGCGAGATCATGCCCTGTCCTGAGGTCGGAGGCTTAACTGACTGAGCCACCTCAGGGCCCCCAACCTTAGAAACAATTTGATTTAGTTTACAAATAAGTGACTTGTTTAATAAAATTGCCACATTCGAAATGATTTATACCAAGTAAAAATCTTCTGTACCTTTGACTTGATTTTCAGAATGTAGGGGCCCACGTCCTTTTGATTTGTAACATGTGGACTTGCTTTTTCTGTGAAGAGAAGAGTAAATTGTTGCATTTTTTTCCCATGGGGAAGCCCATAAATAGCTATGACTGGGGAGTAAAAGTTTTGGTGTTCTAGTTTCCACATATAAGTAAGCTTCTCATGACCTCAGTGTAGTGAAGAAGGAAATTAAATAAATATTTATGATAAGAAATTCCCTTGTGATCAGCTATTTTCTCATTTGTTTCCCTATCTGTGGACTCCAATTTTTTACTCTGACTTTTCAGTCAGTCACACCAGTGAACATGTTTGGGGTGCCACAATGCAGAAGGCACTGGGCTAGCTGCTGTAGAAAATGTAGAGTGATGATACAAGCAGTTTACATCATTGAAAATAAAGTGCATGCGTGTAAGAAGTTATGTGGAACACAGCATCAAAGATATAGTAAAAGAAGTGAATAATGAATGGTGTAATGAGCACTTAGTTCGAAGGAGGGAGCCTCAACATTGAGTTCCTATGAGAATAGATTGTAAAGAGCTGACACTGGCCTTGGAAGACACATGAGATGGAACTGACTTCTAATGTGACCACGTGGCATTTAATAATAGCCACGGATTTCCAAGTCCCTGTTCATGTGCAAGCCACTCTTCCAAGCACTTCACCTACACAGCGAAGTGCTATGGTCTAAAGAGTGTGGTTTTGGTGTTACCACAGTCTTACCAATTAGGAAACTGGGATTTAAAGAGTTTAAGCTTTGTGTTCAAATTCACCCAGTGGTGTGATGTGTGCCCAGGGCTACAGGGCTATTGCTTTTGGCTAACAAGCTATGATCACTTCTCCAATGGAATAGTCATTGTTGATCTTTCAAATGAAAATGTAATAACCCACCTAAGACAGGGTGTGTGTGTGGTAACTGGTGAAGTAACAATAAAGTAGAGTGTGTTGTTATAGGACATGTGCATCCTCATTAAATCACAGAAGACTGTTTTCCCCCTAGAGTACAGGAATTATTTAACATTCGGTATTTAGATGACCTGTTATTATAGATATGCACCCTTCCTGTACTTAGATATTTGATTTGGCTTAGACATGGCTGCCTGTTTTCATTTCACTTGGATGCAATAATAAATTCCTGAGACCACAGGTCAGTATGATCCTTAGAGAAGGAAATTCTAAGCTACGATACTGACACACATATAATACGGAGCAAACCCAGTGGATGTGAGGTTAGTTTTTTCCCGCAAGTTAGTATTTACCTTTCTTCTCCATCCAGTAATTTGCAATACGTTTCTATTTCTTTTTCTAAAAATATTTTGATATCTAGAAGCTGTTGGTACTCCAGCTTCTGGCCTTCTGTTTCCGTGCGAATCTGTTGCAGTTCTTCCTCCATTGCCCCAATCTGGTCCTGGATCTGCTGGAGCTGGAGACAGTAATTGCCTTCGGTTTCAGCCAGGGAGCATTCATACGAATGTTTCTGGAAGAAGAACAAAGCAAGGCTTGCATGGGCAGCAGATAAACAGCACATTCATATTTTAAACATTCTCAAGGTGGAAAGAAGCATTTGTATGAGGTCAAAATCCTTTCCATTGAAAATCTGCCTTAGCTAGGTGCGTGTGTGTGTGCGTGCGTGTGCGTGTGTGCGTGCGCGTGTGTGTGCGTGCGCGTGTTCGTGCGTGTGTGTGTGTGCGCGCGTGTGCGTGCGTGTGTGTGTGTTTTAAACAAACATTTTCTTTCCATTGAGAAAGTTTAATTTTTAAACTTTGGGATTGGTGAGTCAAAAGTCATGTTGGGGGTGGCGCCTGGGTGGCTCAGTCAGTTAAGTGTCTGACTCTGGATGTCTGCTCAAGTCATGATCTCATGGTTGGTGAGATCAAGCCCCACATTGGGCTCTCTGCTGACAGTTGCAGAGTTTGCTCCAGATTCTCTCTTCATCTCACTCTGCCCCTCCCCTGCTTGCGCTCGTGCGCTCTCTCTCAAATTAAATAAACTTAAAAAAAAAAGAGTACTGATTTATGGATACCATTCTTATTATTTACTACATTTACCATATTTTATACTTTTGGTTGTATATAATTAGTTATATGTAGTTAGATGTGTGTTACTCATACATATATACACACACATTCAAATCGATGGTGACTCCTACGAACCATGGCCATGAGGGACTGAAGTTCTATCTCCAAGGTTTGCAGATTGCGTTTCAGCTCCGTCAGCTCATTTCTGGCTGTGGTGGCCGCTCCTGAATCATCAGAAATCTGCTGTTGCAGTGAGGCACTCTGTGGCATAATCATCAGAAGGATTAGTGACCTGCTTGGTGGTCTTCTGACCAAGCCCTTGGTCTGTGATTGGCCACAGATGTACCTTTTCATCAAACCACGCCTCCACGTCTTTGCGGTTCTGCTCAGCCAAGTCCTCGTACTCGGCTCTCATGTTGTTCAGCAGGACAGTTAGGTCCACGCCGGGGGCTGCGTTCACCTCCACGCTCACATCCCCCCCAGCCGCGCACTGCAGGACATTCATTTCCTGGAAAAGGGATCCGTATTAACACTCAAGGGAGACTTTTGATTGATCGTCCTACTCTGCTGGGACGTGGACAGAGGACTGCAATCAGATCGTATCCGAAGCCACCCAGCGGGGTCCCTTACCTCCTCATGATTTTTTTTAAGGTACGCCAGTTCCTCACTGAGTGTTTCAAACTGTATCTCCAGGTCGGATGTACAAAGGGACAGCTCCTCCATAACCCTGTGAAGACCGTTGATGTCGGCCTCGACGCTCTGGTGTAGAGCAAGTTCATTTTCATACCTGAAAGGTTATGAAGGTGCTTGAGAATTATACCGTTAGGCAGGTGCAAGGCATAACTGTTTCCGGCGTGTTGTATACCACAGGATATTCCGAAGGATAGGGTGTTCTATTCATGATCCTGAGGCTTCCTGCGTAGGCAAACTGGAATCCCTACGGATTTATAATGAATATTTCAGAGGAGTTCTTTCTTCAGAGGTTTTATCATCCAATGTGCTTAATCGTTGAATTAAAGTGTTGCTTAAAATTTATGATTGCTCTTTTTATTTATAAGGGTGCGTTTAGTTTTTTCAGGGATTTAGTCTGATGTCATAAAAACATGTTGGTTTTTAAAGCAAAAGGTCTGTTGTTTACTCCAATGGTAATATTTACCTTTATTACAATTAATTATGTTATTTCACCTACTTCAGCCTGAAGTCATCAGCAGTCAGTCTGGCATTGTCATTTTGCAGAACAATGCTGGCATTACAGGTGGTCACAGAAATAACCTAAATAGGGTAGATTGTGCAAAATGTTAAGTGCTGAAAGTCACGAGAGAGTCCAGAATTTAAATGTGATTTTTAATCTTCTCAACCCATCAAGTATCCGTTTTAGTATCATTTTTTTTCTACATTAAAGGAATCTGGCTTTATCTTCAGATAATGAATGTCCAGAGCTTAAGAGCCAAAGTGTAAGCTTTTATAATCACAGACACTTTTATTTCTCTTGATCAAAAAATATGAGCTAAATATAAGATCAATAAAGCAATTATATCTATTTTGAAACTATTGGTCTACAATTTTTTTTTATTCTACAATTTCCCCCCCAGATATTGCTTTAAGCCCTGGGAATGTAGAGTGAACAAATTCTACATCATGCAGAAATTTTAAGCACATTCTGTATGTTGTCTGTCATCCAAGTATGCAAATCCATATTTCTTACCTGCCTTTTAAGATCTTCGATGACTGAGAAATACCTTGTGCAGTCATGATCTAGACCCCGGCAAGAACCAGGCCCGTATTTCTCATACCAGGCCTTGATTTTCTGCTCCAGGTCTGCGTTTGCCTCCTCCAGGGCTCGCACGTGGTCCAGGTAGCAGGCAAGGCGGTCATTGAGGTTTTGCATGGTCACCTTTTCATTCCCGGAAAGGAGGCCATGCTCGTTGCCAAGAAAGCCGGCAGAGAAGTTCCCACCACCATTACAGAAACCTGCACTAGAAGAAAAGCTCCCAAGAGCACAAGAAATGCTGCCGCCTGCTCCGGATCCACGGCTCGCGTTCCCAGCCCCGAAACCCGAACCTCCACCAGGCAGCCGCCCTGGGCCCGCTCGGGAGCAGACCCGCCTGGATCCACTGGAAAGTTGAAAAGACATGGCGAGAGTATAGCGGAGCGGCCCTTTCTCAGCGAGAAGCGAAGCAAAAGTACCCCATGCATAGCAGTGCTCTCCACTGGCCTTTTATAGGACTCTGCAGGTCATTTCAGTCTTGACTGTTTCAAGCTGTGATAAAATATTACTCGCTCCCTAATTGTTGTTTTTCATAATTGGGTGACTTTTAATAGTGTCCAGTCTGGAGATGGAAAGGTGCCCCCAGGGTATCTTGGTCTATGAAAAAGGCACCAGGTCAAGTAATACTAAATCATAGTTTCAAAGGTCAAAATTAAATACAAGTACCCATCCATCTTTTTGTCTTCAGGAGGAGATTCTAGGTGGGTTTTTCCCCCCCTAGACAACAAAGAATTAATAATTCACATGAGAAACATCTACTGGTTTTGTCCTGCAAATGTTTATGGAGTGTTTCTATTATTCGTTCTTTACTGGGCATTTCCTTTCTATTTATAGCAGGTACTCTCTATAGTGACCTGTTGGTAGTGGGGTTTTTTAAATTGATTTTTTAAGTTAAAAACTGAAATAATAGAAATCCTGCAGTACTTTGCTTATCAACTTAACCAAAATTAATGAACAGGTGGCAGTGACGTAAAATTATTTGTATGGAGATTTCTTTGGTTGAGTCCAGGAGCAGAATATGCATTCAACAAACTTCTGAGTTTCCAAACTGTTCGTTTCTCTACCTGACAAATATTGTCTACTGCCTTTTAATTTAAATTTATGTATTTGACTTATTAAGAATTATTTTGAGAATTGAACTCCTATTGGTGGAGTGTAAAATATGTGAAGAGAGGTGTGTTTTCATCCCTACCTAGAAAACCAATAATTATGGTCCTCAAGATGGAAGATTAGTTGTCAGAGGTAAGTCGTCTCTTCATTCTCTTTCCTTGACGCCCATGGGAAGTTATCACATCTGGTGGTGCTCCATTTCCCTGCGAGGCAAATGAAAATAATAACACTCAATGTTGAGTAGTTCTGATAATTAGTGATTATAAAACAGTCTGAAGGGAGCAAACATTTGGTAAACATTAATTATTTAAATTATTATAGTAAAACAAACATGTCGGACAGGGTCAGTTCTCTATAACTTATAATGCTACAAATTGGCTACTGATTATGGGTTTAGATCGTTTAGAAACAGTAATTTTTTCTGAATGAGATTTTTAAAAAAATGTTTATTTTTGAGAGAGAGGGCATATGCCAGCGTGAGTGGGGGAGAGGCAGAGAGAGAGGGAGAGAAAATTCCAAGCAGGGTCCCTGCCAGCAGTGTAGAGCCCAATGCGGGATTTGGGCTCATGAACCATAAGATCATTACCTGAAACAAAATCAAGAGTCACATGTTTAACCAACTGACCCATCCAGGCACATCTTGAATGAGATTTTTCAATGCTGTGCATATCAGATACTTTGAAAAACACCCACCAAGATTATTGCTCATAAAAGATATAGAATATCTGAGAGGACAGAACACATGGATTGTTTTGACCAAAATATTTTAAAATAATATAAACCTGTAACTCAGGCCATTGCTACAGGTTTAGAACGATGTGTGATAGGAAACGCTGCTTGTATTCAGAAACTTGTTACTGATTTTGTTGCGACCTGGTAACCATTTTAATCTTTTGCCCAAATGTCCCATGAATAAAACAAGGGAAACAGAGTATGGGGTCAGTGTAATAGTTTATAAGTCTTTAGTGTCTTGGATGAGAGGTATTGTGAGGCTGCAAAGTATTATTAACATAATCGACTTATCTCTAGATAGTTAATAAATACTAATTAACTTGTTATCTTTTATAGAACCAGTTAGGCACATATTATTAGAACCATTTTGGGGATGAGTTGGCTGTGAAGCTAAGTGGCAACACAGATCACAAAGCATTTTTATATCCAAGTAGGACTGGAATGTATGATGCTTAACTCCTGAAAACACTGTCATCTGTTCGCTCATCGGAGCAAGTCTCTTGACTTACTTTTGTTTTTTTAGTTTATTCATTTTTGAGAGAGAGAGAGAGAACATGAGCAGGGAAGGGGCAGAGAGAGAGAGTGACTCAGAATCTGAAGCAGGCTCCAGGCCTGAGCTGTCAGCACAGAGCCTGATGTGGGGCTTGAACACACAACCGTGAGATCATGAGCTGAGCTGAAGTCGGATGCCCAACCGACTGAGCCACCCAGGTTCCCCGCTTGAACTTTTCTTAGTTATAGATTTCCTCTACACGAATACTTGCTACATAAGTTTTGGTGTCCTTTAGTCCTTTCCAGAAGTGGGGGGTAGACAACAAATTCTCTGGACCATTTCTCTCCATACATTTCTATCATACATTATTTTATTCATGGTAAGAAATACATACCATTATCCTTTCTTGAGATTCTTCTGGTCTTAGAACATTCATTACGTAATGTGCATATTCTAGGTACTCGAAAATAATTGAATTGAATTAAACTTTAAGTTATGCAGTGTAGATGTCTGCTCACCTTAAGATAAAGACGTTCATCACATTATCTTCCTCTAATGATCGTAGGCTAATTTTGCCCCTGAGCCAAAATTAAGAATCAGATGCTCAACCCTATTGAGCCGCTCAGGTGCCCCAAGAATCAGATTCTGGTGTGCCAATCCTTCCCACAAAATGGCTTCTCGGTTTTGGTATTCCCACTCTGCTCTGAAGTGAACAGTGGACCTGAGGAATGAAATCGGATAACTATCTGAAGCCACTCCACAGGGTCCTGGGACTCTGATGATGGCTTAATCTTAGTCTGCTTGGAGTTAGAATGTGCTTAGTTTTTCCTTCCTTCCCTCACTAGAAGGAAGGATTCCTCATGGAATCATGAGGTTCTCAATACTATGGTATTCTGTTGGAGTGAAGCACACAGACTCTGAGCCGGACTGCCTGGATTAGCTGTGTGACCTTCAGAAAGTTAGTCAACCAGTCTCTGCCTCAGTTTCCTTGTGTATAAAAAGAGCATGATAATAGTACCTATCTCATAGGGTTATTTTGAGAATAAAATGAGGCTTAGAATAGAGTTTAAAGTGCTGGGTATCACTTACTGATTCTTTCCTGGAAGTTATGTAAAAAAGCCCTGCATATACTTTGGTTTTGTTACCTTTTATTTTGGTGTCTTCTAAGAAATCATTTCCAACACCAATGTCAAGGAGCTTTCTCCTATGTCTATGGCCATATCACCACGAACACACCCAATCTCATCTCCTATGTGTTGTTTCAGGACTTACTGTTTTAGGTCTTATGTTTAGGTCTTTAATCCATTCCGAATTGATTTTTGTGTATAGTGTGTGATAGGGGCCACTTTCTCAGGAGCCCCTTTTATATTCTGTTTTCCCAACACCGTTTACTTTTGTTTTTGTTTTTAACATGCTTTTAAAGCTTTATTTATTTTATTTTTGAGAGAGACAGAGACAGCACAAGTGGGGAGGGACAGGGAAAGAGAATCCCAAGCAGGCGCTGCACTGCCAGCACAGAGTCAGATGGAAGGCTGGAACTCACAAACTGTAAGATCATGATCTGAGCCAAAACAAAGAGTTGGATGCTTAACCAACTGAGCCCCCCAGCACTATTTGTTGAAGAGGCTATCCTTTCCCCATTACGTACCCTTGGCCCCTTTGTTGAAGATAAGTTGACCATACATACATGGATTCATTTCTGGGATGCCTATTCTTTTTATTGTGGTCAAATACACAGAACATAAAATTATCACCTTATCCATTTTTAAGCATACAATTCAGTGGTATTGAATGCATTCATAATATTGTATAACCACCATCCATCTTTATCACTGTTTTAATTTTGTAGAACTTAAATGTACCCATTAAACAATAACTCCCCATTGTCTTCTCTCCCAGCCCCTGGCCATCGCCACTCTACTTTTTTTTCCCTGTGAATTCGACTACTCTGGGTACCTTCTGTAAGTGGAATCATACAGTATTTGTCTTTTTGTGATTGGCTTATTTTACTTAACATAATGACTTCAAAATTTCATCCATTTAGTAGTATGTGTCAAGATTGCCTTCCTTTTGGGGCTCCTGGGTGGCTCAGTCGGTTGAGTGTCCAACTTCGGCTCAGGTCATAATCTCACGGTTTGTGGGGTCAAGCCGCAGGTTGGGCTCTGTGCTGACAGCTAGCTCAGAGCTTAGAGCCTGCTTCAGATTCTGTACCTCCCCCTCTCTGTGACCCTCCCCTGCTCACACTGTCTCTCCCTGTCTCTCAAAAATAAATAAAAAACATTAAAAAAAATAAAAAAAAGGATTGCCTTCCTTTTAAAGGCTGAATAATATGCCGTTGTATGTATACACCACATTTTGCTTATTCATCCATCATTGATGGTCACTTGGGTTGCTTCTATATTTTTAGTTATTATGAATGATGCTGCCCTTAACATGGATGTACATAGATCTCTTCAAGATCCTGCTTTCAATTCTTTTGGGTATTTACCTGGGAGTGGAATTGCTGGATCATATGGTAATTATATTTTTAATTTTTTGACAATATGTCATACTGTTTTTCAGAGTGTCTGTACCAGTTTGCATTCCAATAAATAGTGGTCAAGGGTTCTAATTTCTCCACATTTTTATGTCTGCCATACTATTTTATTTATTGTAGCTTTGTAATATATTTTGAAATGAGGAGGTGTGCTTTGTCCTTTCTCGAAATTGCTTTAGCTATTAAGGGTCTTTTGTGTGTCTATATGAATTTGAGGATTGCTTTTTCTGTTTATGATAAAAAAGGCCATTGGGATTTGATAGGGATTGCATTAAATCTTGTAGATTGCTTTGGTAGTATGGCCACTTAAACATTATTAATTCTTCCAGTTCATGAGCATGGGATATCTTTCAATTTATTTGCATGTGCTTTAATTTCTTTCATCAACATTTTGTAGTTTTCTGTGTGTAAGTCTCTCATCTCCATAGTTAAGTTTATTCCTAAGTAGTTTATTATTTTTGATGCTATTATACATGGAATTGTTTTCTTAATTTTCTTTTTGAATAATTTAGTATTAAGTATATAAAATGTAACTGATTTTTATGTTAATTTTTTACCCTGCCACTTTGCTGAATTTATTTATTAATTACAACAGTTTTTTGGTGAGGTCTTTAGGGTTTTCTGTATCTAAGAGCATGCCATCCACAAACAGAGACAATTTTACTTCTTTTCTTCCATCTTAGGTGCCTTTTATTTCTTTTTCTTGGCTAATTGCTCTGGCTAGGAATTCCAGGATTGAATAAAAGTGGCAAGAATGAGCATTCATGTCTTATTCCTGACATAGAGGAGAAGCTTTCAGTTTATTTTTACCATTGAGTATGTTATTAGCTGTGGTATTGTCATATGTGGCCTTATTATGTTGACTTACATTCTTTCTATACCTAATTTGGTGAGCATTTTTACCATGAAAAGGTGTCAAGTTTTGTCAAATGCTTTTTCTGTATCTATTGAGATGACCACATGATTTTTACCCTTCTTTCTGTTAATGTGGCATAGCACATGTACTAATTTGTACTATGTTGAACCATCTTACATCCCAGGGATAAATCTCATTTGGTCATGGTGTATGATTCTTTTAATGTGCTGTTGGATTTGTTTCACTAGAATTTTGTTGAAGATTTTTGCATCTAAGTTCATCAGGAATATTGGCCTGTAATTTTCTTTTCTTGTGGCATCTTTGTCTGGTTTTGGTTAAGAGTAGTGCTGGCCTTTTGTAAAATGGGGTTGGAAGGGTTTTCTCCTCCTCAGTTTTTTTTTTTTCTTTCTGTCTCTGGTTGGTCTAGTAAAGATTTGTCAATTTTATCTTTTCAAAAAACCAACTCTCAGTCTTGTTGATCTTATCTATTGCTTTTGTAGTCCCCATTTTGTTTATTTCTGTTCTAATGTTTATTATGTCCTTCCTTCTTCTAACTTGAGGCTTAATTTCTCCTTTTTCTAGTTCTTTGATGTGTAAAGTGAGATTGTTTATTTGTGAACTTTCTCCTTTCTTGATATGGGTGGTTATCCCAGAAAGTTCTCTCTAAGTACTGCTTCTGCGACATCATATACATTTTGGTATGTAATATTTTCATTTCTGTTGGTCTCAAGATTTTTTTTAAATTTTCCTTTTGATTTCTTCTTTGACCCATTGGTTGTTCTGGAGTGCGTTAGTTAATTTCTACATATTTCTGAATTTTCCAATTGTCCTCCTGTTATCGATTTCTAGTTTCATACTCTTGTGGCCAGAAAAGGCACTTGATGTGGTTTCAGTTTGTAGGAAGTGTCTTGTGGTCAAATGCTGCGGAATTCCACATTTGCCCTATCTAGTTCCTGCATCTCTCTCTTTTCCATTCTATCTTCAAATACTACCATTTACTGTTTGTTGTTGTTGTTGTTATTTTAAGGGTGTTTTTGATTCTTCAATTTCTTATTTCCACTTCTAAGAGCAAGTTGCACTCAGGGATTAGATTTTATACTTTTATTCTCATTGCCAGCACTTAGCAAGTGTGCGTAACAAGTGTTTATAGAAGGAAGGGGGGAAGATCTAAAATTTTCCAGAGATGTGAAAAAGACTCCAACCAGTTGGCCTGTTAAACTTATTCCTAACTTGTGAAGGCCACTGAATTAAACAGAAGAAATTAAAAATAAGATTCAGCTCCCATCTGGGGTATGTTTAAAATGCAAAGATTGGCCACAACCAGTGAAGATGACTTGCAACAAGAAGTTTTTATTGAAACACCACCACAGAGAAATCCAAAGAAACGCTACAATTCTAAAAGTAGGTTGTCTTAACTCATTGGAAGAAAAGCAGAAAAATAAGAGGGATTTTATTTAGGAACCTAGACTCAGGTTGGTGTTTTAATTTAGGGGCTCTTTGGGGGTTCAGGAAGGCACTCTCTGTTCACTCTTTGTGCTGTTGGTTTTGGTGGATTTCTCTTCCACAGTGTGAACTCTGGATGAGAGAACTTTGCCACGAGGATCTATTTCTTCAACAATTGTTTTAACCATGGCGGTTTTAGACGAGTCTGAAATGACATATAGGGATTGTTAGAATGTATCAATTTCACAAAGGGGAAATAACTCATCATTTGAAATATAAGTACTAGTAAATACTGTATGCTCAACACAGCTTTCATTTACCTTTGGTCTGATTTCCTGGTCCTCCGTAGCCTTTTGATTTAACACAAGAGCTGTAAAAATATAGAGAGCTTGTATTAATTATTTCACTCTGTTTTGCTGAGGAAACTGGAAAACAAGGATTTAAGATGGGAGATCGCTGGGGACGCCTGGGTGGCTTAGTCTGTTAAGTGTGACTCTTGATTTTGGCTCAGGCATGATCTCACTGTTCATGAGTTTGAGCCCTGTGTGGGGCTCCACGTTGGCAGTGTGGAGCATGCTTGGATTCTCTTTCTCTCTCTGCCCTTCCCCTGCTCTTTCCCACCATCCCTCTCTCAAAAATAAATAAACTTTAAAAAAAAAGAAAAAAGAAGGTATCTGGATTCTAAATAACACTAGAAGGGGAGTATGTACACATGATATGGGTCATAAAAACTTTATACCTGGTTTCAAAAAATCTTTAATAACCTTAAGATAAGGCATTTTCTCAAAGGAAGCTGTGCTTACCCATCGTCTCCATCTATCAGGCGGCAGTAGGTGTCAATTTCCTTTTCCAGGTGGACCTTGATGTCCAGCAGCTGCTCGTACTCCAGTTTCTGGCCCTCCGTCTCGGTTCGGACCTGGTGCAGCTGTTCCTCCAGGGCCCCGATCTGGGCCTGGATCTGGGCGAGCTGCGTGCAGTAGTTCCCCTCGGTCTCGGTCAGGGAGCACTCCAGGGAGTGTTTCTGTGGATCAGTAAGACATAGTTTAGTAGAAAATGTCACAATGTTGTTTTAGAATAAGGCAGAGCACTTAAGAGACATTTAAATCCTTACATAATGCAAAAGACCATACTTACCCCCCAAAGAGCCCCCCCTTGTTCAATATTAATTGTTGCCTTTATTAGATGTCATACTGCTGTTGTGTTTGAGAATGACACAGTTGGTGGTGATGGTCATTCATGCCCAGGAGTGTTAGTAAAGATGAACTGTTTCTTTCTAGGGCACAGTGTAAAGATCCTTCTACCCCACCAATACAGCCAATGCCTGGGAGTCTGGTGCAAGTTGCCACATTCCCCAGGAATGAAAGTTTCCCTACAATGAGTTGCCTCGTTTCTGATAATGTAACAGCCTTGTCTCATAGGGATTGTAGCTCTTCTATTAAAAGATAGTTCCCTAGTGAAATGTATAAAATTTCCAGAAGTAAAATGACCCTAAGGAAAGAATGACCTTTTAAAACTTTAAATGGTTTGATTCATCAGCTTGTGACTCCAAATGGGTTTATATAGGGTCTCTCCGAAGGAGGGATGCCTGCTATAATTTTACATGAGATGAGGATAAGAGTGTCTTACTCTTTCATCTGCAAGAATTTTTTTTGCAAAGTTCCAATTTTATATACAGTCACACCCTCATTTGTGGATAAGGTTTGTTTACTTGCCATAGTGGAAAAAGTATAGAGGTGGGAATTAGGAAATCTGGACAGAAAGTTCTGGTTCCTTCCTATTCAACTGTGGGACTCTGGGAAAACTGCTTAACTTCTTTGAATCTTAGATTCTTTTGGAAGTAATGACATGAATTATAAAGTCCGCCCTGCCCAAGCCCCAGGGTTACTGTGGACTCCTGTGGGGGAAAGTGCTGGACAAACCCTTAATGAAAAGGTTACTGTTATTATCATGCCTGGTTAGCTTTATAGGCAGCCTTCACGCCTCTGCTTTGCATCTTGCTTAGCCACTTAAAAACAAACTTGTAAGTAGTCTTAATTAAGCAGCCCAGAGGAATGCTAGGCCAGGAAGCTAGGAGGGTGCAAATGTATTTTTGCACTCCATGGAAAATGGTTTTTGATCTTTTGACTTAGGAGAGAAGACTCAGGGTAAAAACTCTTTTCTTTTTCGGGCACCTCAGAAGAATTATACTTGCTAGTTTCTAATGTTTCATAATTATGAACATCTAGGTATACTCTCCAGGCAAAGAGGATCCTGCAGGGCAAAATGCAAAGTTGTCTTATTTCAAAGCGCGGTCATTAATTGATAAAAACAAAAATAAGTAATATCATGTGGAAGAAACACTCTTGATTTTTTCCTCAACTTCTGAAACAAATCTTTTTTGTACTTTTTACTGACCATTGCTAAGAGGGACTGAAGTTCAATCTCCAGGGTCTGAAGAGTACGCTTCATCTCCGTAAGCTCATTCCGAGCGGAGGTGGTGGCGCCAGCATCGTCGGAAATCTGCTGCTGCAGCGAAGCGCTCTGCAAGGGCGGGCAGTGTGTTAACGGGTGCAGCTTGCCTTGCATCGGCGTTCAGGGCCCTGCAAGCGCGCCCCCACGGGGTTTCACCTTCTCGTTGAACCAGGCCTCCGCGTCCCTGCGGTTCTGCTCCGCCAGGTCTTCGTACTCGGCCCGCATGTTGTTCAGCAGGACCGTGAGGTCCACCCCGGGCGCCGCGTTCATCTCCACGTTCACGTTCCCGCCCGCCGCGCACTGCAGGGCCTTCATTTCCTAAAAGAAATTTAACCATGTTAGCTGAATATTTTCAAAGGAACTAGACAGGATGCAGGTTAGAAGCGTTAAAAAAAAAAAAAAAAGTGGGGTGGGGGGATAGTTTGTTTCTTTGGAGGCAGATGAATAGGAACATTTCAAACAGTCTAAGCCATATGGAGAAATTGACGAGTTCCTTTTGGAATATTGATGTCAGACATTCTGACACTCGTCATCTGAAATTCATTCTGCAATTTTGGGAGCAAGGCGGATTGTGGAATGGGGGGAGACAGAGTGCCTACCTCCTCGTGATTCTTCTTGAGGTAAGCCAGCTCCTCGCTCAGAGTTTCTAGCTGTATCTCTAGGTCGGCTCTGCACAGAGTCAGCTCATCCAGGACCCTGCGCAAACCGCTGACATCCGCATCAACGCTCTGGTGGAGGGCCTGTTCGTTTTCAAACCTTAGGAAATAGTTGACACCTGCGTCACCTTAGCCCCATCACTTGTTAAGTCATCTTAAGACTCCAACCATGCTTTGAAGTTGAACTGTTAAAATCTACTCAAAACTTTTGTTAGACCGCCCACAGTGCAATGAGCAAATTTATTTGAAGCAAGAGGATGGGAAAGCTCGAAATTCTCTTGCATATAATCTTAACATTCATCTGTGTTAGTTCCTAAATGTCCCAAAATATGTCATGCAGCTGGTCATTCTTATATGCATTTGGTTTAAACAAAGAAGCAAAATCAAACAAGTGAGGTGACCTCCAATAGCCTAAATTAAAAAGAGGAAATGTTGAGATAATTTTTGGTTTCTTTTCAGCTCTACTTACTTTAGCTTGAAGTCGTCAGCCGTGAGTCTTGCGTTATCATTTTGCAGGATAATATTGGCATTACTGGTAGTTACAGAAATTATCTGATAAATGGAGAGTTAGTTAGGAGTGAGGAAATACTCTGAAAATGTCACATTCCCTTGAAATAAAGTCATCTATGAAATTATAGTAATCTTCCTGGCATTCTATCTCCAATAATAAGATGATTCTTTTGGAAACAGGAAATTAAGTCTGGCCTCTTTACCCTTCACCCCACCCATTAAAAAAAATCCTTCCTATGGAAAAAATTATAAATAATATAGCAGGAAACACTGGGCAGTTTTTGATATTTTCACATCTTGAAAAGCATAAACATGCATGCCTCATCCCAGATATGGGTGAGCCACGTCCAAAGATTAGAATTTTAATATAAATTATTTTTAATATTGGGGCATCTGGGTGGCTCAGTTGGTTGGACATTCAGCCTTGGCTTAGGTCATGATCTCATGACTCGTGAGTTCAAGCCCCCCATTGGGCTCTGTGCAGACAGCTCAGAGCCTGCAGCCTGCTTTGGGTTCTGTGTCGCCTTCTCTTTCTGCCCCTCCCCTGCTTGCGCTCTGTCTCTCTCTCTCAAAAATAAACAAACATTAAAAAATTTTTTTAATGAATTATTTTTAATATTGATAGTGAACTACTGAAAATTAGAAGCTGCCAGCAAAGCCCTGCTGTGTGTAACATCGCACACATTTGTGGGTGCTTGTGCGGCTAAATACTCTCCGGGGTATTAACCCCCATGACATTGTGTTTCTTACCTGGCTCCTGAGGTCATCAATTATTGGGAAGTATCTGTCGTAATCGTGATCCAGACCCCGGCAGGAACCAGGCCCAAATTTCTCATACCAGCCCTTGATCTTCTGCTCCAGGTCGGCGTTGGCCTCCTCCAGGGCACGCACATTCTCCAGGTAGGAGGCCAGCCGGTCGTTGAGGTTCTGCATGGTCACCTTCTCGTTGCCCGACAGGAGGCCGTGTTCGCTCCCGGTGAAGGCAGCGCAAGAAGCACTGCCCCCTGCGAGCCCCCCGCCATAGCCGCCTGCAGGTGAGCTGCCCCCAAAAGCGCAAGAGAAGCCACTGCCGATGCCTGGCACCCCACACGCGTTTCCAGCCCCAAAGCCCGCGCCCCCGCTCGAGCCAAGCCGTCTGGATGCCGAAGAAAAGCGCACAGACATGATGTCCAGCCTGGAAAGCTTGTTCCTGGAGTGAAGCTTCGATGGCAACTGTTCTCCTCAAACAGCTGAGCTTGTCTTTATATACACGTTATCAGGGTGTTTCTTGACGAACTTTGCTACCCCTAGCAGAACGGTGTGTGCCAGCTCATCATGAATTATTCATAATTGGGTGATTTTTTTTTTTAATGAATGCCTTTACTCACTGTGTCCATTTCTGGAGGTGGGTAGTTACCTTGGGGTTATTTGTTATCTCCAAAATGGGACAGGGAGGAGTATTATCAAGATTATTATAGTCATGCCTTTCAAATTTAGTATGAGCCATCCTTCCTTCCTCCAGGTTTCAGGACTATACAACGCCTATAAGAATAAAAAAGTGTGACAGACAGATGACAGGTTTCTCTTTCCCCTGCTCAAACTAACATTACAATTTTTTCCAGCCTGTGAGGCATCACAGTCACGGTTTTCAGTGGATAATACGATCTTTCTTTCAAATATATGGAAAATAATTTCAAGATCATGGGGTCACGGTACCAGAGGAAGGAGGCCAGGTCTTAAACGAAAACTGGGGAATTAAATGGACTCTTATTTGGTGACAGAAAGTCTCCCTTGATCCTTATCCCTCCTGAGTTACCATTTCATTTTTACAGAGCTTCTATCTAAGCTCTGTTGCTACCCAGGTTGAATAAAAGTACTAGTTAACATCTCTGGGTCTAGTTTCCTTATCTTTAAAATGAAAGGACCAAAACTATGGCCTGTATGTGGCCTTTCTATTTCTAGATTTCTTGTAGTTTTACATTTCTTCCTTTCACTATTTTTTAAAAATTTTTAAAAAATATTTTATTTATTTCTGAGAGAGACAGAAAGACAGCGTGAGCAGGGGAGGGTCAGAGAGAGAAAGAGGAAGACACAGAATCCCAAGACAGGCTCCAGGCTCTGAGCTAACTGTCAGCACCAGAGCCTGACGCGGGACTCGAACCCACAAAACGTGAGATCATGACCTAGGCCGAAGCCGGATGCTCAACCGACTGAGCCACCCAGGCGCCCCAAGAAATCTTTAATTTCTGTCATCTTCCAACAGCTCACATTCAGCAAATTAATAGGTCCAACTGAACCGACTTCTGCAGTGTCTCTTGAAGCATTTTTCTCTTCTATTTTCTTTTTACTATCTTTTTTTTTTTCAGCTCAATTATTGGATTTTTGGTTCAAGTCTTTCCTTTTTGCTCTGGTCAGTAGGCAGATCAGTAAGTCAGGTACCATTCTAAAACCCCCCACCTTTCATGTAGTTGAAAGAATGTGGGCTCTTGGATTCAGATATATCAGCATCCGTATCCCAGTTCTACAACTTTCTGGCTGAGTGACCAATCTAAAGTTCATTCTCGCAGAGCCGCCATTTCTAAGATGGAGCCACAACTTGTGTTTCTGTGAGTTTAAAAACATGGTTTAAAACCCATGCGCTATAAAACTAGAGAAAGCTCCTTTGCCTGACATGTAAATTTCTTGTTGAGGTAGGTAGTACTCACCTGACATGTTTAATCTTTTATTTTACTGCTCTTCTCCCTTCCCTCCTTTTGTTCTTTGCTCATATTTTTCTCTCCATTTGAGATTATTTGAGATCTTGCATTTGCCAAGAACAACGGATATCACTTTCAATTATAGAGATTGAACGTGAAGTTGCTAAAAATATAAATTTTCTTGACCTAGTAAGTGACTTGGCAGCAAAATAAGCCAGAAAAATCTGCTGGTTGAGCAAGAAATCATATTAATAGAGGCGCATGGGTGGCTTAGTGTCCGACTTCGACTCAGGTCATGATCTCACAGTTTGTGAGTTCGGGCCCCACGTCGGGCTCTGTGCTGACAGCTTGGAGCCTGGCACCTGCTTCGGATTCTGTGTCTCCTCTCTTTGTCCCTCTCCCATTTGTGCTTTGTCTCTCTCTACCTCTCAAAAATAAATAAATGTAAAAAAATTTTTTTAAAAGATCATATTAATAAAGCAGTATAGACTATTGTATTACATAAAATTATGACCTCAAAATATTGTTTCTTTGCAATTTGTAAGATTATGTTATATCTGTATTACTAAACTTCTATTATATAAGTAATGAAATGTTTTTAAAGAAAAATATTCATGTGTTAGTACCTCTAACTGAACTTTTTCCTGACTTTTGAACAAGGAACCTGATATTTTCATTTTGCATTAAGCCCTGCAAATTAGGTTAACCATTTCTAGTTGTCAGGTTCTTTTTTGGGATAGCTAAAGAGTTCTAGAGAAAAGACCTGCAGATATTTGAGTGTGTCCCACCAAAGAATGCTTACCGTACAACCATCCTGAAGTGACACACACCCACACCCACACCCACCCACACACACACACATACAGAGCCTCCAAATATTTAGGGCCTTACTCTCAAAGATGAGCAGAATTTCAGAAATCACTATACACTGGAAAACACTTCAACATGAAAGATGAAGACTCAAAGAAAGAAGCAAAAAAATGGCTTGGGAAACATAATAAAGAAAGCTGAAAGAAAACTTAAAAGACAACACTACCTATGATTAATGTCCTTGGAAGTGACACAAAGACTGCCTATTTGAAACATGAATGCAGTACCATTAAAACTGAACAGCATGAAAAAAGGGCTTTCAGAAATTAAAAAATAACTTCCAAAGTAACTTCAATGGATGGGTTGGAAAATAAGGTTTAAAAAAAATCTCCCTAACGGTTGACAAAAGACAAAACATGGATAAAAGAAAAGATTAGAGGCTTAAGAACAACCTTAAGTAACTCAGAAAGAGAGAAAGAAGAAATGATGAAAAATTATATTATAAACATATTTCATAATACTACTCAGATCTAAAGGACCTAGCTGCTCAATTGAAAGAGGCCACCAAGAACTATCAGTAATAAATGAAAAAGAACCACATCAGAGCACATGCTCAGTTTATTTCTGAGAGCCATGGAGAAAAAGAGAATGCTTAAAATACTAGAAGAAATGACAACACATCCAATGATGGGGAAAATCAGAATGGCTCTGGAATTGTCAAGAGCCCTGGAAGTCATGATTCCAAGGAAGAATGGCTTCAAAATTCTATCATTTTCAATGATATCCGGGGCACGTTGGTGACTCAGTCTGTTAAGTGGCCAATTCTTCATGTTGGTTCATGTCATGTTCTCACGGTTTACGAGATCCTGCCCCTCACTGGGGTCTGTGCTGAGAGTACAGAGCCTCCTTGAGATTCCCTGTCTCTCTCTTTCTGCCCCTCTCCCTGGGTCATGCTCTCTCTCTCTCAAGATAAATAAATAAACTTAAAAAAAATAGACACCATGGTATCTCCATGTCTAGCAGTAAGATAAGACTAGATGAAATATCCTACTGCTGAATAAATTATGGCAAAATGTCTTTTAAATTCATATCTAACCTCAAAAGAAAATAGAAAAAACCATTAAAAAAGAAAACATATATAGCTAAAATATGAGTGGTGAGCAAACACAAAAGCTCAAGTCATCCTAGAAATATACTCAAAGCAGAAACAGATTTTCTGCCTAAGAATTCCATTGAAGAATAAGATTTGGACCTGACCAAGTGTCATAGCTGAACTTGAGACCGTCACTCAACGCTGTATATCCCCAAAGCCTATGTCTTCAGTAGAAAAGATGAGGTTATAGTCGTCTCTATGCTGGCCAAATGGAGAAACCAGTAAATCATTCTGTCACTGATGGTACTGAGTAAAAATTCAATAATATTAATGTCATTGATATTTGATGATGACTTATAATCATGGCCTTACTCTGATACAGTCTTACAATTTGAATTCATGCCCACTTACTCTGGGAACCCCAATCCAAGAAATTTATTTAAGATGTTTTCAGGTTGGTACCTCTCCATAATACCCTGGGGAAATCATCTCTGGTCCTGCAGGACTCCCAAAGTTAAATTCCAACCATATACACACTCATAATGAAATAAAGCAAACATGTGAGGAAACAAACACATATGACTAAGAGCCAACACTAACTACAGTCTACAGAATTGGACGTCAAAGACCAATGATAATAAGATTACAAGAAAGTGTATGCAAAAAAAGTGTGGTTTTTGTGTTTAGGGAAGTGAAAGAGAGAACCGCAAATGTTACAAATGAATGAGCAACTATCAAAAATGACTAAGTAAATTTTAGAAAGAAATGAGAATGGAAAATAAATGGATAAAAAACATGAGGAGGACACTGATCATGATGGGCACTGAGCAATGTATAGAATTGTTAGATCACTATACATCTGCAACTAAGAGAGCACTGTCTGTTAATTATACTTAAATAAGAAATGGGAAATATAATAACCAAGACTGAAAATTTTTACTGAGCATTAAGCAACAGATAAGACATAACTAAAAAGAAAATAAGTAAATTTAGGGAAAATTATAGGGTATTCTAAATGAAAGGGAATGAGACAGAGGAAGAGCAAAAGAGAGAGGGGGTGGTGGTGGTGGAAAGAGATTGGAGAAATTCTGGCACACTTTTCATTGGACTCCCCCTAAAGACAACACTAACAGAATGGGGTAGAGAGTGAGAATTTTCTAGAATAGACAGAAATAGTCCTCAAATTTAAAAGGCAAAGTGAATTTAAGAATCTACTTCTAGTCACATCATAAAGATGCTGAAGAACACCAAAGACAGGGAAAAGACTATAAAGCACCCAGAGAAAATAGAGATCATCTAAAATGGAACCATAATTAGATTGGTAGCAGCTTCCATTAGCAACAACAGAAATTGAAAGACACTGGAATGATCTCTACGAAATATTAAGAAAAGATAATTCTCACATTAAAACTCAGCACCAAACAGAAATGTCTTTCAAGAAGGTATGCATTCTGGGAACTCATGGCAGCAATGGCAGAATTTTTGAATCCTCATATAGAGATCACACAGAACAATTATATCACAAAACCAGAGACCCATGTACAACTTTTATTATTTTTTAATATTTATTTATTTTGAGAGAGAGAGAATCCCAAGCAGGCTCTGTGCTGCCAGTGCAGAGCTTGATTCAGGGCTCGATCTCACGAATGGTGAGATCATGACTTGAGCTGAAATCAGCAGATGTAAAACTCAGAATCTATTATATATATACATATATATACATACACATATATATGTGTATGTATATATATGAGACAATATATTATAAAATTCTATATGATGACAAAAAGATTAAAAATAGCAATAACAACACATTTGCATCACCCAATAACAAATGGTAATTCACTTCCCTTGTAATGAGCTCCCAGAAATCTTGGGTGTTTGTTAAAAGAAGAGATATCAGGGGTGCCTGGGTGGTTTCGTTGGTTAAATGCCGTCTCTTGATTTTGGCTCAGGTCATGGTCTCATGTTTGTGAGTTCGAGCCCTGCATCGGTCTTTGTGATGACAGCACAGAGCCTGTTTGGGATTTTCTGTCTGCCCCTCCCCCGTACACGCTCCCCCATATATACATGACAAAAAGGGGTGGATATCAGTTTGTGTTTTGTGCTTTAACAACCTCCCAAGCATAGTATCTGACATCCTCCTTCAGATGGCAACCGATTCCTTTTAAGTGCCCTCAGTGTAGAATCTCATTACAGCAAAAAGCAACCTGCAAGGATTGGAGAAGAACATGTAGTTGTGGATGAGGGACCATAAGGCAGGCTGAGGGCCAAGCACAAGCTAGCATTACCCCCCTTCTCACTGCTCCCTGCCCCAAGTTGGGATAAGTGTGATATTCCTCAGGCACTCCTGGCTGCCCAAGGACAAAGGAAAGGACAAAAAAACAAATGGTTAAATTGATAGAATCTCCACCAGTTTACAAATATCTCAGTCAATTACAAGAAAAAGGCAACCTTATCAGTAGCCTAATCTCCAGAAACCTATAGACTCCGTTTCCTCGAGCCCCAACATCACCCTCTCCTCCATTGTGATGTGGGGAACAAAGGCACGAAGGAAATGCAGATGCTGCTTCGGATTCTGTGTCTTCCTCTCTCTCTGTCCTTCCCCCACTTGTACTGTCTCTTTCTGTCTCTCAAAAAATGAATACGTGTTTAAAAAATTAAAAGAAGAAAGGAAATGGCAGACAAAATTGAATTTCCTTGTAACCTGCAGCCCGTAGACAAATACTTGACTCAGGCAGAGTGGTTTCTCCAGGAACTCCCTACTGACTTAGTTTTAATGCTTTGCTAGGGGGAAAACAACCTTAGTTTGACAATAGCTAGGCCTCCTGTAATCTGTGAGTCTTTGTCATATGGAAAATCCCTTAAAGAAACTTCCTCTTGACTTTACCTCCCCAGCCCCATAATATATGATGAGTCATTCTTCACAACCCAGTGCAGCTCTTTCTGCCCATGGGTCCTGCCCCTGTACTTTAATAAAATCACCTTTTTATCATCAACAACGTCTTTAAGAATTCTTTCCTGGCCATCAGCGGGGAACCCCACCATCACCCCAAAACATCATTAATTATTAGCAGAACTCCTAAAGAACTCAGGAGCCCCAGAATTCTGCAGAGTGAAGGAAAATCATAGACCTACACCCCATGGTGAATTCTCACCCTCCTCAATAGGAAGGACAGATGTAAGTCTACGTTCTGAAGATGAGATATTTGCTTGGATCCTAAGAACTCAACAGAACATAAAGGAAATACCCAGAATTTCATTTTACATCTGTTCCTTTGCTAAACAGATACACAGGGAATTCTGGTTTGTTCCGTTGGCAAGAAATTGTTAAAAAACAAAATTCAACTGAGTAAATTAGAAGATCTAATTGGCTTTATTAAACAATGCACGAATTGGGCAGCATTCCACCTAGCATGTAGAGTGGTGCTCCAAGGAGCTGTACAAAATGGAAAGCTTTTATAGGAAGGAGGGTGAGGCAAGAGGGCATTAGCAACAGAAAAAAACAAAAGGATTTTTACTTCTTTTTTGGGGGAAGAGAAGGGCAGGTTTTTTGTTTTTTGTTTTATCACACAGATGACCCCACCATTTCCTATTAGGAAATTTCAGATGGACTATTAAAAGGTCACATTGCTGGAATAGGTCGAAACTGTAATTAAGTGTTGGTTTGCTGCTGTGGGGGCATATGGCTTCATTTTAGGCTTGTAATTTCTTCTTCTTTTTAAAAAATGTTCATTTTGAGACAGAGAGAGAGTGCAAGTGAGGGAGGGGCAGAGAGAGAAGCCCAACTCTGGGCTGATATTGTGGAGCCCGATGAGGGGCTCTAGCTCAGGAACTGTGAGACCATGACCTGAGCTGAAATCAAGAGTTGGATGTTTGGGGCACCTGGGTGACTCAGTCGGTTGGGCCTCTGACTTCAGCTCAGGTCAGATCTCACGTTCGTGGGTTTGAGCCCTGCGTCAGGCTCTGTGCTGACAGCTGGCTCAGAGCCTGGAGCCTGCTTCTGGTTCTGTGTTTCCTTCTCTCTCTGCCCCTCCCCCTCTCATGCTCTGTCTCTCTCATATCAAAAATATATCAAACATTAAAAAAAAAAGAGTTGGATGTTTAACCGTCTGAGCCACGCAGATGCTTCTGTAATTTCTTTTTCTTTCTTTCTCCCTTTTTCTTTCTTTTCTTCTTTCTTTCTTTCTTTCAACAAAATGATGACTTAGAATTATTTGCTTTCCTTTTGAATCTTGTCACATCAACAGCACCCTCACCACAAAGTGCAATGCCTGCTTCCTGTACTATGACGAGAGTGTGACCCTGATTCAGGTCAGGGGTGTGAGGTTTTCCCCCCACACCAAGCTGTTCTCTGACACAATTGTCAGCAGCAGTTGTCCCATGCTCAGTTCTGACACCATCTACCTGGAGATAGGTGAAGGGTCCAGTTCTGTTAGACTGCTCACTCTACCTTCTCCTAGTTCAGACCCCAGTCTCAGGTCTGGGCTGTCGCTTGTGCCTCTAACCCACTGGCTGTAGATCACAGGTTTCCCCAGGAGCCCTTCCTTAGGTCGATTAATTTGTTAGGGTGGTTCATAGAACTCAAACATTCTACTCACTAAGTCACTGGTGTATTAGAAAAGGATAGAAACCAGGAACAGGTATATGGAAGACATGTACAGGGCATGGTATGGGGAAGGGGCACAGAGCTTCTGTGCTTTCTCCAGATGCACCACTCCCCCCAAGTCTCCACATGTTCATCCACCTGGAGGCCCTACAAACCCCGTCCTTGTGGGGTTTTGCGGAGGCTTCATTTCATGGGTGTGGTTGGTTAAATCATTGGCTTTCAGTGATTGAACTCAAGCTCCACCTCATTCCCTCCCCGGAGGTGAGATTGGGGGGTGAGACTGAAGGTTCTAACTCACTCATCACAAGGTTGGCTCATCTGGCTCACCCCCCCTCCATGTTTAGTTCCCCTATAGACTTTCCAAAAGCCATCTTATTAGCATCACAAAAGAACTTCGAAAGCTCTCCACATCTTGGAACTTCCAAGGGTTTTAGGACTTCTGTGCCAGGAAATGGATGAAAATATGTTTCTTATTATAAATCACTACATCACACCAGGAAAAGCTGGTTACCATGGAGACGGTGTTTTTAAAATCAGTGTGTTATGAGCACAACTGATAAGCAGGGTTGGGTTCATCGGTGTGAAGCCTGTGCAGCCCACAAGATCTCATGTGTGCTCATCCTCGGCTCCATGCTTTTCTGTTACCATCTTGATATTCTTAATGATTTTATCCCTGAACTTGTGCCATGTAAGTGAAGCCCACCAGGGTGACGGGACCAGCGTTTGAGCAGAGGAGTATGGAAGTATGTCTGTCTGCAGTTTTCCCTTCCTGCCTCACTGGCATGTAGCATATGCAATGCCCAGGCACGCAGCATTCTGGTGGTCCCGTCCTGTGGAATGTGGTGAGACTGAAAGCTAGTGCCAGGGTAACTATGTCTATGACTGAGTAAGTAGGGTTTCTGACAGCCCAGAGAGGCCAGGCTTTCCATTCAAATGGAATTTGTTTCAAATGCAGAAAGAAGGCAGTGGTGTTCTAAGAAACATGAACTTCCAAGGAAACTGCCAACTGCTTATGCTGAAGACAATGATATAGAAAGATAGGGCCACCCCCTGCTTCTTTTCCTGCCTCTTTTTACTCATCAGTATGCCAATGGGATGCATTGGTAGAATGTGAGCATATAGTAAAACCTTGGTTTGCGAGCCTGATTTGTTCTGGAAACACACTTGTAATCCAAAGCACTTGTATATCTGAGTGAATTTCAAGAACCATTGGCTCAGTTGTGATCATGTGACATTTGGCGTCATGTACAGTATACTCCTATGGCAAGCCATCGCTCAGCTCATCAAGTTAAAATTTATTAGAAATGTTTCTTCATCTTGTGGAACACTCACAGAACAAGTTACTCACAATCCAAGATTTTAACTATTTAAAGAAGTGAAAGAAAACTAGTTGAGTTGGTTTGGTGCAGTGTTTCTACGGTTTTGGTAAGAACAAAATACATGTATTTGTAGGGGCTAATGAAAGGCAGGCTTCCCCAAAATATGCTACTTTGGCATGCTGACTATTTTAAATAAAAGGTGAGCCTGTAGAAGAAGGACATTTGAACCCTCCTCTATGTCCCTGTGAAGGCAGGAAATAAGTCTCCCATGTAAAACATACCCTTTCTCTACCAAGAGGTAAAGAGACATCCTTATTACCAGAGATGGGAAATTTACAGCCAAGAAAGTTGTATAAACAACTCTTGTTACTTTCTACTGATTTACTACCGCAGCCCAGGTTCTGTTTACAATTCCTTACCATTGAAGCTCCCAAACGTAAGTTTTCTCTGTCTTGTCCACTGCTCACAGATTTATCTTCTCTTTGTCTAAAAAGTATAAAAACTGACCCCCTTGGTCGTTTCTTTGGGTCTCACTTTCATTATTGGGTCTCCGTGAGCACGTAGTAAGACTTCGTTGTGTTTTTTTTCTCCTGTTAATCTGACTCCTGTTAATCTGACTCTTAGTCTAGTTGGAAGACCTTGGAAAGTCAAGGAAGAATTTTTTCCTTTCTTTCACATGTACCAGCTACAAAATATAAATTGTGTTATTTTGGCAATTCTGTAGACAAGTTAAATGTTCTTCTATTTGAATTTGAAATGGGTATTTCCCAATATAAAAATGAATGGCAAAATTTATGCCAATTACTTAAAATTTTAACTTTTATTTACTTAGAATGAATGACATTAAATGACAAATAAGAAAAACATGACAGGTAGAGTGTATGACTGCAGAAGAAAGGGAAAAAACTTAGTATTTTAGTGCCTTGAATGACACTTTCCCCCCTGATTTTTGAACAAGAGACTCCACATTTTCCTCCTGCACTTAACCCCGCAAGTTATGCAGCTGGCCCTGTATACTGTATATTTGGAAGAGTATTTCCCCATGCATGTCTAGTATTTGTTTCATTTGCTACTTTTTGGCTCAAGATTTTGTAAATGTCCCATACTTTGCCACTTCTTTGAACTCTGGGACTGCTACGTTGTGGGGAGAATTCCTGCCTTCACTGGAGCTTCCCATCAGAACCAGACCACAAATTACAGAAATAGGAGACCCCCTCTCCTTTTAGGGAATGTAGCATTTGTTAGGACTGCTTACCATACATTTTGATACCGAAACACAGAAAGACACAGTAGCTGTAATGCATGATGGGGTTTGGAGTGATTGTGGGATTCTGAGCTGACGGCCAAGAAAGAATTCTTGAAGAAGTCTTAGGTGCAAAAAGGTGATTTTTATTAAAGCACCGAGACAGGACCCATCGACAGAAAGAACTGCACTGGGTCATAAACAGTGACTGGTTGTATACTGTGGAGCTGGGGGACAGAAAGTCAAGTTTCTTAACGGGATTTCATATGCTGAAGAAGACTCACAGATTACTGGAGGCCTAGCTATGGTCAGGCTAAGGTTGTTTTTTCTCTGGCAAAGCATTATCATTAAGACAACAGAGAGTTCCTGGAGATTAGGCTATTGATAAGGTTACCCTTTTCTTGTAATTGACTAAGATATTTGTAAACTGATGCAGACTCTATCAGTTTACCCATTTGTTTTCTGCCCTTCCCTTTGTCCTTGGGCAGCCAGGAGTGCCTCAGGGATATCACAGGTACCCCACCTGAGGGTGGGGATTGCCTTATGCTCCCTGATCAATGTTCAGTGATCATCAGCCTCCTGAGATTTTAAGTTCTAGGCCAGGTCTTGGTGTGTTGAATCTTGTCTGCCACCTGTTTTTGTACAGCTCACAAACTAAGAGTGGTTTTCATATTTTTAAATGGTTTAAAAAAATTTAAAAGAAGAGTAATATTTCATAGTAGGTCAAACTTACTTGCAATTCGGGTTTTAGTGTCCATAAATAAGGTTTTTTGGAACACAGTGAGGTTCATTCATTTATCTATTGTCGGTGGACCTTTTCTGCTACAATGGCTTAGCCCAGTAGTTGACATAGAGACCTTATGCCCTGCAAGGCCTGAACTGTTTGCTGCCTGGGGCTTGACAGAAAAGATTTGCTTTAGAAAAAAAGCCATTCACAGGACGTTCATTGCTATGGATCTTTCCAGAGATCATCCTGACTGTGTGGGAGCAGTATCCTGGGAAGTACCTACCTCCAGAAGAGTTTGATAGACTTGCCAGAAGAAAACCAGGAATGTGCCATCTAGTGATGGGATTTTTCAATCACACGAGAATTTCTAATTTTTTCCCCGGATTATTTGCTCACGCAAAAATGGTGAGATACTTAAAGATTAGGCCTCGTGAATGGTAACATTTAAATGCCATGTGATTTTGACTATTATTTAAAACTAGAGTAAAAGTCAGTGAAAACAGATTCCATAAATATATCCCTATGAGTATAGAAAAACAGAAATCTTGAACAATTATTTATTAGTCACGAGTGAATGGAAATGAGCACATATCCACCTTTTTATTTATTTGAAAACAAACACCCAACATCCTGTAAAAGCTAACTAAGAAGACAGGTTATTTCTGCTAAGTAACTTATCATTAAGGGTATAAAGGGTTGTTATTATTTCTCTGATATTTAGAATAGTGCAGTGGTGCAGAATCCTCTCCCAAACTGTTCTCTTCTCAGTGGCGGCTAGAAAGGAACCCTTTGTTCTGTTTTACCAGTGGTCCTTTTAGATGTCTTTTCTTCAATGGAGTGGACTCTCGATGAAAGAACTTTACCACGTTGATCTATCTCTTCAACCACTGTCTTTACCAGTGTGGTTTTGGATAACTCTAGAAATAAAACACCTGTGAATACACATATTCCAGCTAAAAGATTTCATGATGAAGAATTCCAGTGCTCCTTGTAATATAATATGTTATGCACATTTTGGCAAGAGAGCATGTGTAGATTTACAATAATAGTTCGGGGGGCGCCTGCGTGGCTCAGTCAGTTAAGCATCTGACTTCGGCTCATGATCTCACGGTTTGGGAGTTCAAGCTCCATGTGGGACTCTGAGGTGTCAGCTCAGAGCCTGGAGCCTGCCTCGGATTCTGTATCTCCCTCTCTCTCTGCCCCTCCCATTTGTTCTCTCTCTTTCTCTCCTCTCTCTCTCTCTCAAAAATAAATAAATAAAACATAAAAAATTTTGAATAATAGTTCGGGATAATTTCATCCACTTAAAATAATATTTTAAGCTCAGAGAGCACTTTAGTTAAAATTACTTAAATATAGGCTGTTGCCACCATAGATGATTGTTATTAATGCAAAAGTAGATGTAATTCCCATAGTAGAAACAGAATGAGATTTAATTACCTTTGGGTGAATTCCCTGAGCCTCCTGATCCAAAGCCCTTTGATTTGGAGCATGAGCTGCAAAAAACAAAAAAACAATAAAAAAAGCCCCTTGGTTTTTTCTTTAATATTTCTGGTTATCACTTAAGAAATATTTATTGAGTTAAGTGATGAACATGAACTCAGGTGAACTTTGTATACCAAAAGCAGATCTTCATTTTCCATAAAGAAAAATATTAAAATTTTTGTGTAGAGGAAGTGAAAATAATTGTCTTCTAAAGAGAGGATATAAAATAACTTTGTTTCCATTTGATTTTTTTAAATTTAAGAATTCAAACCTAAGGAGAATATATATATTCATATACATACATAATATATTCTATATATACAAATACAAACATGTACTTTTTAAAAACATGTAGATCCTGGGGGCTGTATAGAGTAGTTTATTTCAGGGCAGCAGTGATATTAGGAACGAAGGGAAAGATGGGTAAAGCCTGGAGGGGAGTAATTTTGAAACCTATACTCATTAACATGGATACCAAACGGGGTCTTCTGCAGGGCTGACCGGGGTCCTCCCAGCAAATAAGGAAGGGGCTGTGTTGTAAAGAATGTGAAGAGATGACTGCAGAGGCAGGAGGTGGGAACAATTCTCTGCAGCGGGAATGAAGAAGGAGGCAGGCATAGAACGTGGATGGGCAGTCCATGGCTGTGGTTTAAAATAGGTAAAAACTGGGGGTGGCTGGGTGGCTCACTCAGTTGGTTAAGAGTCCAACTCTTGATTTCGGCTGAGATCATGATCTCGCGGTTCCTGAGTTTGATCCCCATATCGGGCTCTGGGCTGACATCGCAGAGCCTGCTTGGGATTCTCTCTTTCTCCCTTTCTCTCTCTCTCCCTCTCAAAATAAATACGTAAAAAAAAAATTAAAAATAGATAAAAACCAGATTTTCACCTGGTGTTACTTACTTCCCGTCTCCATCTATCAGGCGGCAGTAGGTGTCAATTTCCTTTTCCAGGTGGACCTTGATGTCCAGCAGCTGCTCGTACTCCAGTTTCTGGCCCTCTGTCTCGGTTCGGACCTGGTGCAGCTGTTCCTCCAGGGCCCCGATCTGGGCCTGGATCTGGGCAAGCTGCGTGCAGTAGTTCCCCTCGGTCTCGGTCAGGGAGCACTCCAGAGACTGTTTCTGCGGACAGAAGATGTCAGAGCAAGGGTGAAGCCACTCTGAGGACTATGCAGACCAGAGCTTCTCAGCTCACAGCAGCTCCGAGTGAGGTTTGGAAATCTGTGGGGTTCGGCACAGAGGCTGGGGAAGTCACAGGCATTTACGGGGTGGGGGCCCGGGCATGCTGGACGACCAGGTACTTTCCCACGAGACTTTGCACTGTTCCAGCGGACTTTCGTGCTATTTCGGCAATATTTCCTATCACGACCAACTATGTATTAATACTCTTTTTTTGAGGGATAGCACAATAAGAAATCAAATTGGAAATTTTATATTTTGAAATCACTTATTTATTTTGGGGTAGCTATTTGTGTTTCAGTCTTATTCTGCTACTGTCTCCGGAGACCTACTCCACCGCTGCCCCAAGGCCTTGTGTGCTGCTGTTTCTTTTTCTTCTCTATCCGGGATTTGCTGTTGTTATTCAAAGGCCTTTTATGAAGCACTTGAGATTGAATGAATGCCCTAACGTGGGGGTGGGGGGAGGGGCAGCTTTCCACCCAAGGGATATGTTTCATAATCCAGTACGGGTCACTGTTTCCCCACTACTGTTGTGAATATTATACCTCCCCCTTTCCACTCAGGTAGCCTGTCATTTGTCTTGTCATGTGAGGTCTACTTCAATTAAAGTAATTTTCCTCTTTTCCTTATCATAGGTAAGGACATCTGGGTGATCATTACTTCTCCTGATATTAGTTATTATCTGAGCGTCCACCCCCATCTCCACTCTTTCATTTTCTTCTCCTGATCTTACGTTGTTTAAAACAAACCGTATTTATCAGGGGAAGGTGCAAGTTTCTGTCTCTTTCATTACATGTTCTGGGGTAGCTGGGCCCATGTATTTAGGTATTACATATATATTTAATTAAAAATACTTTTATTTTTCCTTCCTTTTGCTGTCATGGTTTTATAGTGGTTTAAAATTTTTTTTGTATTGCTAAATAGATCATCTATTCATTCTAAGAAAAAGAGGTAGTTATGAAATATTCGTCATAACAGACAGACATGGATGGGCTTGATGGGGCTAAGAACCACCGACTTAATGAGTAGGCCAACGGGGGCATTACCTGGGCGGTGCTGGGCTCTCTGGGCTAAAGGAGTGGATGGTGAACAGGATGGCCCTGGGAGGAGCAGGCACTGAGAGGCAAGACGTCAGCGAGGTGTGTGCTCTGCTGTTCGAAACTTTAATTTCCCTGAGGATGTGTCCTCGGATGGTCCTCCTTTTTAAGGTTGCTAATTCTCTTCTTAATCAGAGAGGACAGCATCCCTATCTTCACAGCCTTCCACTGTAAAGGTTAGCTCGCAGACGAGGAAGGAGGACCGGATGAACTTGCAAGCGTGCATACCACAAGCGTGCATACCACAAGCGTACAAAAAGTTTCTGTATTTGGACAACTCTGAACTTACATGCGATCTGCGTACTACACTGTAGAAGATCACGCTTCGATCATCTTATGGCAAAAGACTCTCAAGTATGAAAGTTGGGTTCTATGCCACGATTATTCTATAATTCAGTTGTGTTGTATGTTAGCATGGGTTTTTTTTTTTTTTTTAAATCGTGGATTATCTCCTGAGCCCAAACTGTGCTCCTCCTGGCTGCACAGAATTAACTACTTTTTAACATGATCTCCTACGTAAAAATGCTTTCATTTTGACTTGGGAACTCAGGAGTTTATTTCTTTCAATATAGCTCAGAAAGGAGAGGGAAAACTGTGCCCGGGGGTACAGTGGCAAGAACAGGTTGCTGAGAACAGGGATACAGGAGAGAGGGGGACAGGGAAGAGCGGAGGGCTCTAGGAGAGGCAGGGAGGATGTTGGGTACCAGCCAGCTGTGGTGACCAGCGTCAGGAGAAGAGGGGCACCCTGGTTAAGTTAGTCTCCAATCTAAACATCATATAGTGAGAGAGCACTGCACCCTTCTAGGGTGGCTAAGTCAAAATAATCTTCCTGGGGGCGCCTGGGGGGCTCGAGTCAGTTAAGCATCTGACTCTGGCTCAGGTCATGATCTTATGGTTTGGCAGTTTGAGCCCCACAGCAGGCTGTCTGCTGTCAGCACAGAGCCCGCTTTGGATCCTCTGTCCTCCTCTTTCTCTGTCCCTCCCCCCCTTGCATTTTTTCTCTCTCTCAAAAATAAATAAACATTAAAAAAATAGTCGTCCTATAGTTTTGAGTCATCTTTACCTTCTCTGCCCACTGCACTCATTCGTCCTTCGGATCACAACCTCGTGTCCTCAGGGAGTGTGAACTCTCTGATGAGGACAGGGGCAGTTGGGCCACATGTAAGCGGTAATTGTCCAAATCAAGCTTTTTGGGTACTGCCAGCTCACAGCCCAGAAGGGAAGCCAGTTTTAGTCCTGGATCGTCTCCATGGTAACCTGTGAAGTAACTGGCAGGATGTGCCAGGGTGGCTGAATGCCCAGCTCTGAGAAGTGGGTGGGGAGGAAGAGGCTGAGGGTGCTCACAGGGATTCAGATACGTACGCTCTTTTCCTCTGCCTGATGAAAAGCACCAGGTGGCTTTCACTGGCCTTGCTCAGTACCAGGAGCCAGGTTGGCCTTGTGTGGCCCCCTGACATTGGACTGACACTTTTCAGGTGGAGCAATACTGCTGCCGCTTGCTCTGCGGGGGCTTGAGGAAGGAAGGGGCCGTGTGAAATGTGGGCTATTTGAATGAAACGGGCGGTGAGCACCGGCGGGAAGGAAATCCTCAGTGATCTCAGGGAGGAAGAAACGCTCTGTTTGTCTTTCTTTGAGAGTATCTCAGTGTCTGTCTTCCCTGTTGTCTTACGCTCCAAGTACTTGCAGGTAAAGCAAAGCTCTAACAGGGAAGGAGGGCTTCGGTTCGAGTCTGACCCGTGCCCTCACCTACCATTGCCAGGAGCGACTGCAGTTCGATCTCCAGGGTCTGCAGGGTGCGCTTCATGTCGGTCAGCTCGCTCCTGGCCGAGGTGGCCGCGCCCGCGTGGTCGGAGATCTGCTGCTGCAGGGTGGCGCTCTGGAAGGCGGGGTGCCAGGGGGGTGAGCGGGCCTGAGCCCGCCGGGGCGGCCAGGCCGCGCAGGGCTGAGGGCTGGGCGTGGGGGTGTGGGTGGGCGTGGGGGGCGGCCTCACCTTCTCGTTGAACCAGGCCTCCGCGTCCCTGCGGTTCTGCTCCGCCAGGTCTTCGTACTCGGCCCGCATGTTGTTCAGCAGGACCGTGAGGTCCACCCCGGGCGCCGCGTTCATCTCCACGTTCACGTTCCCGCCCGCCGCGCACTGCAGGGCCTTCATTTCCTGCAGGGAGACTTGACCGTGACCCTGGGGCAGTCCGTGTGCAGTGTGTGTGACTGCTTCTCCGCGCTCCTGCTGCTAGACTGGTGGCCTGACCGCCCAGCCCTCCGCCCTGTGACTCTTCCCTCTCCCCATTTCTCTTTTTGAGTTTCCTTTCCTTTCCCTCCCCCGTAATTCTCCCCTTTGGGACAGGTAGATTTGGTGGTGTTTTGGGCATTTCTGTCTTAGGGTGTTTTCAGAAAATCTTTCACCCATTGTTTTGGAGACAATTTTGGGGAGATAACCATTTTTTTTTAAAGGCGTATGAAGCTGCCTGGTATAAGGTGTCAGATAATGGATTGTGCACGGCTCAACATTAAAGCCAGGCTCACTAAGTGGAGAAAACAGTGACATCTTTTCCTAGTCAGAGAGGTCGCTAGTGAGAAGGCTGACCTCCAGATAGGCTTTTATGGATGAAAGCAAACAAAAAGGGGTGTATTGATGCAAAAGCAATGTACCATTTTCAAAAGGGTAGAATATTATAAATCAGCCTAAAAAATGGGAGGGTACAGATCAAAAGGTTAATATTTATTACTTCCGGGGATGAGATTAGAAGGGCAGAGAGTAGGAGAAGGAAACTTCTTTATAGATGCTTTGGCATTGTTTGAATTATAATGAGTACAGAATATTATTATACCCTCCCCTCCCCCGACCAAAGTATTTAAAATGCACAGACTGGCGCTTTGACTAGAAGTAAAACTTCTACCTCTTCATGGTTCTTCTTGAGGTACCTCATCTCTTCGCTCAGGGATTCATACTGCAGCTCCTGGTCGGTCCTGCAGAGCGTCAGTTCGTCCAGGACTCGCCGCAGCCCGTTGATGTCGGCCTCGGTGTTTTGGTGAAGGGCGAGCTCATTTTCGTACCTTGGGGGACATTCAGTGAATTTCAGCACAAGTTAGACTCCCTCAAGAGGTGGGAAAATGGAACCTCCACTGCTTTAAGCTGAACACTGGGAATTGAGTGGGAGTCAACATATTGTAAAAGTATACAGAGAAAGCCTTCCTCCACTCCCCGCATCCAGTTCTTTGCAGGATAATCAGCACTTATTGAGTGACACAAATTCTGATCGTGGATCCCAATAAAATAAAAATATTCCATTTTATTATTTTTATTAAAAATTTTAAGTGTTTATTTATTTTTGACAGAGAGAGAGAGCGTGAGTGGGGGAGGCAGAGAGAGAGAGAGGGAGACACAGAATCCGAAGCAGGCTCCAGGCCCTGACCTGTGAGCACAGAGCCTGACGTGGGGCTCGAACCCATGAACCACAAGATCGTGACGTGAGCCGAAGTCTGACACTCAACTGACCACTCAGGTGCCCCAAAATATGCCATTTTATTTATGTATTTTTAATTTAATTTAATTTAAATTTTAATTTTTTTGCCATTTTAGAATTTCATCTTAGTTACTATTTTCCCTTACTTGATGCATATTTATGAGCATCTACTTTGCGCTTGGCTCAAAATGCATGGAGATGCAGTGATATTTGGTCCCAAGAATGTAATAAATATGTATAAATTGTGAGTAAAGCTGATTATAATATTATAATGTGCTTTGTGCTATATGGTATTATAGTATTATAACATGCATTACTTCCTATCACCTTTTAGAGTGTATACTGCTTAGGATAAAATTGAAATTTTATTTAACATATTAAATAGACAGGAAACCTTTTCTAGAGAGTGATTGTTTTCCATCACTTACTTTAGCCGGAAATCATCAGCAGCCAGTCTGGCATTGTCAATATGCAGAATTACGTTAGCGTTAGCGATAGTTGAAGAGATAACCTAGAAGTCAGAAGGGAGGACGCAACAAATAAGCCAGCTCTTACAATGTCTCAGGAAATAAAAAATTGGACACAATTAACTTTTGTATCAAAATCCTATTTCCTTAAGCAACAGCCAAAATACTTTACATTTTAATTAAAAATTACAAATATGGTTATTTCTTCTCATATACTCATAACTTTCAGAATGTGACACTTATCAATGAATTTTTAAAATTAAAAACATTTTTTTAATTAAAAATTTTTTTAAATGTTTATTTACTTTTGCGAGAAAGAGAGAGAGACAAAGGCATGAGTTGGGGAGGGGCAGAGAGAAGGAAACACAGAAACTGAAGCAGGCTCCAGGCTCCGAACTGTCAGAACAGAGCCAGACATGGGGCTCAAACGCACAGACTGTGAGATCATGACCAGAGCTGAAGTTGGACACTAAATCAACTGAGCCACCCAGGTGCCCCACTATTAACATTTTTTAAAAATACATTTTTAAAAAGGTTTATTTATTTATTTTGAGAGAGAGAGAGAGAGGGAGTGTGAGCAGGAGAAGGGCAGAGAGAGAGAAAGAGAGAATCCAAGGCAGGCTCCACACTGTCAGTGGGGAATCTGATGTGGGGCTTGAACTCACAAATCGTGAGATCATGACCTGAGCTGAAATCAAGAGCTGGCCGTTTAACCGACTGACCCACCCAAGTGCCCCTCAAACTTAGTAACATTTAAGTTACTTGAAAATCATGATTCAAAGTGCATATTTTTTTAAAAAGAATGTTTAATGTTTTATTCATTTTTGAGAGAGAGAGAGAGAGAGAGAGACAGTGTGAGCAGAGGAGGGGCAGAGAGAGAGAGGAAGACACAGAATCCAAAGACAGGCTCCAGGCTCTGAGCTGTCAGCACAGAGCCCGGTGTGGGGCTCGAACCCACAAACCGTGAGATCATGACCTGCCTGAGCTGAAGCTGGATGCTCAACCAACTGAGCCACCCAGGCGCACCAAAAGTGCATATTTTTGACTAACAGGAAGAATGCTTTTTCAAAAGAAATAATAAATATGATATAAATGACAGATAACAGTTATGAAGCATTTCCTTTTCCAGTTTTATGCCTTTGGCTAGGTAATCCTTAGTTTTAAATACTTTGAGTATTTCCAAATTTGCAATTTCTCACCTTATTCTTAAGTTCTTCAATTATTTGGTGGTATCTGCTATAGTCATGATCAAGTCCACGGCAAGATCCAGGTCCGTATTTATCATACCAGCCCTTGATTTTTCTCTCTAGTTCAGCATTTGCCTCCTCCAGAGCTCGCACATTTTCCAGGTAGGACGCCAAGCGGTCGTTAAGATTCTGCATGGTCACCTTCTCGTTCCCAGACAGAAGTCCCCCTTCACTTCCAGCAAAGCCAGCACAAGCAGTGTTTCCAAGGACACTGCCAGCATGGTTGCCCCCGGGAGCATTGCCCAGGCCCCCTCCCAAGGCACAGGGAAATCCACTTCCAGCAACAGCGCTGCCACATGCATTGCTGCCTGCAAAGCCTGAGCCTCCACTGGATGGTCTGACGGATCCAGCTCCAGACCATAAGTAAACATGCCTGGACCCACTGGGAAATCGGAGAGACATGATAGAATGAGACGTTCGCCCTGTCTGGAAGAAGAGAGCTGTAACTTCAAAGGAGAACAGAATATCATGTGCGATGGTGGCTTTGGGCTTTTATACACAATTGTTGGGGTGTTTCTATTTGAGTTGTGCATGCCAGAAGAAAAATGGCATCATTCAGATTAGCATGAAATTATGTATAATTAGGTAATCTTTTTTTTTTTTTTTTTTGTAAATTGATGTCTAACATCCCTGGCTGTTGCTTCAGGATATTTGTTATCTTAAATATAACAGGGCTCATTCTATATTAAGTTCATTATTTTAACTTCTAATTTTGGGTGAGTAATCCTTTACTTTCATCTAGACCCTAGGAATATACCGTCATTATCTGGCACCAGATATCATAAAGTTTTAAAAGTTAAGTAAGATTGTGATAGGGTACCGTCAGCTACAGTAGGGTCTCAATTACCAGAGAGGCATAGAAAGGTGTATAAAGAGTATATATTAGCTAAAGAAATATATTTCATCCCACCATAGCAAAAAAAATTATTAAAAATAATGTGATCCTCGTAACTTCTCTGGTCTTACCATGATTATAACATCTATTTATTACCTTGAACAATAACATAAATACTGACTGATTCCTTTATTTAACGTGTAAATAGTGTTCAAAGCTGAATATAAAAATGAAGACATGAAGGCAAGTAAATGCAGAGATGAAAAACACAGGGGCACAGTCTTTAAGAAATATAGGGTCAGGATCAGGCGGAAGCTGGGTCGGGATTAACCTTCTGTGTCTGAGTCTGGAATGACTGGGGGGGGGGGCGTGTGTGCAGGGGTGTGCACAGGTCCAGCTGAGAGGGCAGGAGAGAGGAGCAAGAAGGGACCCGAGAAGCCTCTTGAGGCCATGGCCAGGATGCTGGGGGCGAAGACGGTGGAGAGGACAGGAAAAGGAGGGGCAGGTTCTGTGGTGAAGACCGGTATAGAACTGTTTTGCTTTCAGGACAATCAGGGTGTCTTCTGCAGCTGTGTTGGCCTAAGCGGTGTGAAGCCTGGTCAGCTGGCCCTGGGGCTGCCGTTGGCATGGCATTTAAATGCATTTTCTGGGCAAAGTTGTAGGACTTTTGTAGTGCTGCACAGGGCCTTCAGACATGACCTAACTCAGCCCTTTTGTCAGATGAGGCCACTGAGTCCCACAAATGTTAAACAGTTTGTTCAGAGTCACCCGGCCATGCCAGGTGAAGACTTGGCATATGTTCTAGAGAGCCTTGAGATTCTGGCATCATGAGTGGATTTTCTTTTCTTTCTTTCTTTATTTTGTTTAATGTTTATTTTTGCAGGGGGGGGGAAGAGAGTGTGCATACATGAGCAGGGAGGGACAGAGGGTTCAAAGCGGGCTCTGCACTGACAGCAGCAAGCTTGATGCAGGGCTTGAACTCATAAACTGCAGGATCATGACCTGAGCTGAAGTTGGATGCCTAACCAATTAGAGCCACCCAGGTGCCCATTATTGATTGATTTACTTTAAAAATATTTATTTATTTATTTTGAGAGAGAGAGAGTGAGCAAGCATGGGTGCATGAGCAGGGAAGGGGCAGAGATAGAGAGAGAGAGGAAATCCTAAGTAGGCTCCCTGATGTTGGTGCAGAGCCTGTCATGGGGCTCAATCTCATGAACCTTGAGATCATGTGACCTGAGCCAAAATCAAGAGTCAAATGCTTAACTAACTGACTGAGCTGCCTAGGTGCCCCAGGTGTATTAATTGTCAAATTAGTTTTTTTATGTTATTGAATTATTGGAATTAAAAAAAATTTTTTAATGTTTTTTATTTATTTTTGAGAGACAGAGAGAGACAGCAAGCAGGGGAGGGTCAGAGAGAGAGGGAAAAACAGAATCTGAAGCAGGCTCCAGGCTCTGAGCTAGCCGTCAGCGCAAAGCCTGACGCGGGGCTCGAACCCATGAACCGTGAGATCATGACCTGAGCCGAAGCCGGACGCTCAACTGACTGAGCCACCCAGGCGCCCCTGAATTATTGGAATTAAAATATTAAAGAATTAGAATATCAAAACATGAAGAATTGAAAATCTCTTCAGTGCCTGATTATTAACTGTAAATAATAATTAGACAAATTATCGGTGTAATGTGTATGCATGATGCATATGTCAAAAAATTTCCAAAGAACATTTTGTGACAAAAGAAGGAGAGAGACTTTTTAAAAAAGCTTACGTTGAAATAACTTGTTTCCCCTATTAGCCATCACCATTGGTCATCCCACATTGCTCACCGCAATCGTCCCTGCCCTTCTTTTTCCACCAGGGGGCAGTGCTCACCTGCAAATGGAGGTAGTTCGGCCTGGATCCCACAGTTGGCAGCTGGAAATGATTAAACCTCTGGTAAGAAGCAACCTCGTTTATCTTCTCAAAGTTCCAGAGCACGATGAGCATAAAGACAAGATTTCCTTACATTTATATGGTGCTTTACAGCTTCCAGAGGGATTTCCTGTACTTGGTTTCATTTGATCCTTATAATGAATCTGAGAATTAGGAAAAGCCATCTCCTTCCTCTGATTTAAAGATGAGGAAACTGAGCACAGGGACTGTCAAGGATACACAGCATGAAACAGGGTGAGTCAGGCCAGAACAGGCCTTGTGATGCAGGGTGGTGGTCCTTTCATTAAATAGTCGTCCTAAAGTCAGACAGAAAAGTAACTCAATGCCCAAGTCTCTCTTTAATGGAAAACATAAGCCTATTTCTTACAAAATTCGTTTTGGAATTTCTAGTTAATAGTAAAATGAGACTTCTGACTGCGGTCATGCTGCCTGCCGGATGTCATTCATTCAGTTTTTATGTTATTGCTCATTCAAGAAGGATTTAATGAGCACCTGTGATGTATATAGCAGGGCATCCAGAGGGAAGACAGTGAATGCCTCCCAAGCTTTTATTGTGAAGAATGCCGCTGTGAACCTGGCCCGTACAGGTATCTCTTCAAGACCTTAATAGCAATTCTTTTGGCTTTAGACCCAGAAGTGAAATTGTTGCATCATATGGTACATCGTTCTGACTCCTGCAGCACCTGTCCCATTTTTCATGTCCATCGGGAGGGCACAAAGCTTCCAGCTTCTCCACAACCTTGCCAACACTTGCTATTTTCTATTTTGTTTTTTTAAGTAGGCTCCAAGCCGAGTGCGGGGCTTTAACTCATAATGCTGAGATCAAGACCTGATCAAGTTCAAGAGTGAGATGCTTAACTGACTGAGTCACCTGGGTGGCCCCGCCCTTTTTTTGATGGTAGCTTTCCTAACGGGCGTGAAGTGGTATCTCATGGTAGTTTTGATTTGTATTTCCCTAATGACTAGTGATGTGGAGCATCTTTCTATGTGTTTACTGGCCATACCCATATCTTTACAAGTGACTTCAATCTACAGAGATGGATTTTGGTGCCATTTTGTTTTCTAAAGATTTCTTTGTTTATTTATTTAAGTAATCTCTACACTCAACATGGGGTTTGAACTCATGACTCCGAGATCAAGAGTTGCATACTCTACCAATTAAGCCAGCCAGACACCCCTGGTGCCATTTGTTTTCTAGTCTTACCTTCAAATTTCTTACTTTAGAAACCTTACAGAGGCTCTATAGATCAAAACTTTAATCAGAGTTCCTCTTCCAAAAAGGTCAGTAGCTTTGCCTAGGCTCTGCTAGACTGTAAGCCTATGTATTCATGCTTTTCAAGCATTTCTCCTGAGATAAAATATTCTGAGTAGGAAAGGTTAATTAGAAGCTTAGTATGTGATTTTTTTCTTTGCTAAAATCCTGAAGGAGAAGACTATTTTCAGAACGCTATTCAAATTCTTCCCCCAGATAATGTCCAATATTTGTGCTAATTCACAATAATTCCCTTTCTAACTGCTGCTAGGCTGGAAAGATCTCTTATTCAGTGTTGGGGTGTGAGATGATGTTTGTGTTTTTATTTAGAGACACTGAAAATCAATGTGACCACTCAAAGAGTTCTTCCGCCTTTGGCGTGGCTTTCTGTGGGACAACCTGGTTCAAAAAGTATCCTTAAAAAATATCCTTCATAGCTGGTTTCCAGGCTGGACTTACTTTTGTTGTGATAACTCGCTTCTCTTTGTCACTCAAAGACACAGCATGGGTCATTTGCATCATGGTCAGGATGACCACAGCTGTAGCTTTTAGGGCTGGTCAGCTCTCTCAGACCTTTGGGAGAATCATCTGGTCCTTCCTACTCACTTTTACAAACCTCTTGCTCTGTTTTATTGGGTCTCATGTTCACAGGACTAGATTAGTTCTAATCCTTTGTGACACATTCTTACACTATTCCTACTGTCTGGATTTTCATTTTGCAGCGCTATGAGAGCAGCCTGACCTTGACCTCTACCCTGTGGCAGACCACGTTAATGATCACCTACTCTGATAACAACTTATTGTGATGCTCACGCTCATTTTTGGAGAAACTATTTAGCCAATAAGCATATTTCTCTGAGGATGAACAGAATGCTGTTTTTTCTTTTTTTTGTTTTTTTGCTTAATAAAACTCTCATTTATTTGGACTTCTAATACATACTAGGAGCATGCATTATAAACGTTTATATATCTTTATATAAAAAAGAATAAAAGCAGATATATTGAAACAGAATTAAAAATTTATAGCAGTTACCAAATTTCAGTTCTGTCTTTTTCACTTGTATTGATAATATTTTGAAAATATTTTTGTGTAAGTACCGCACACTAACCGATTGCGCCACTGGAGCTCCTGAAAATATTTTTGAAAACGTACATCACAATTTGACCACTCAATACTCATGCCGCGCGCACCACAAGAGTAGCAGCACTGTCTGTCACCATGCAACGAAGTTATACCACCATTGACTGTATTGCTATGCTGTACCTTTCACTCCTGTAACTTACTCATCTACAGCTGGAAGCCTGTGTCTTTTATTCCCCTTTACTCAGTTTACCCATCTCCTCACTACCTTCCCTTCTGGCAACCATCAGTGTGTTCTCTGTATTTAAAGGTCTGTTTTGGGGCGCCTGGGTGGCTCAGTCGGTTAAGCGTCCGGCTTCGGCTCAGGTCATGCTCTCACGGTTCGTGGCTTCGAGCCCCGCGTTGGGCTCTGTGCTGACAGCTAGCACAGAGCCTGGAGCCTGCTTCGGATTCTGTATCTCCCTCTCTCTCTGACCCTCCCCTGCTCGCGCTGTCTCTCTCTGTCTCTCAAAAATAAATAAAAGAAACAAAAAAAAATTTAAGGGTCTGTTTCTATTTTTGTTTGTTCATTTGTTTTTTGGATTCCACATAGAAGTGAAATCCTTTGGTATTTCTGTCTAACTGATTTCACTTAGCATAATATCCTCTAGGTCCACCAATGCTCTTGTAAATAGCAAGATATCTCATCCTTTTTTATGGCTGAGTAATATTCAATTATATGTCATGAAATGTGATACATATACACACATACATCTGTATGTATATATACCACATCTTCTTTATTCCTTCATCTATCGATGGATTGTTAGATTGCTTCCATATCTTGGGTATTGTAGATAACGCTGCAATAAACATAATAAACATAGAGGTTCATTAGTCTTTTTCAACTAATGCTTTCATTTTCTTTGGGTAAATACCTAGTAGTGGAATTACTTACTAGTTCATATAGTATTCCTATTTTTTAGTTTTTGAGGAAACTCCTTCCTGTTTTCCACAGTGACTGCATAAATTTCATTCCCGCAAACAGGGCACAAGCCTTTTTTGCCACATCCTTGCCAACACCTACTATTTCCTTTCTTCTTCATTTTAGCCATTCTGACGGGTGTGAGATGATATCTCACTACAGTTTTGATTTGTATTTCCCTGATAATTAGTGATATTGAGCATCTTTTCACGTGTCTGTTGGCCATTTGTATAGTCTTCCTTGGAGAAATGCCTGTTCCTATCTTCTCCCACTTTTAACTGTATTTTTTGGGTTTTTTGCATGTGTTTTGAGTTAAGTTCTTTATATATTTTGGACATTAACCCCTACTTGGATACATCATTTGAAAATATCTTTTCCCACTCAGTAGGTTGCTTTTTCATTTTGCCGATGGTTTGCTATGCAAAATAGAATACTGTTTCTTCCACGTCTATTTCGTGGCGGTCATTTTTTAAAGGTTTTATAGGCATTAACCCATTTATCTCCAAAATCTCATATGCAGTAGTTACTGTCCCTACTGTATAGGGATAATTGTATTATACAGATAAGAAAACTGAGATTCAGAAGGGTTGAAGTAATTTGTCCAAAGCTTACATTATTTGTAAAGGCAACTGACAGGATATAAAATCCAGGAACCACTGACTTTGGAACGCATGCGTACAGCCACAAAGGACCTCTTTCCCTAATGCTCCCTCTCCAAATGCAAGGTAGATGGGATATCTTATTTAAGGTCCTTACTCAAGCTATTTACCCTATAAAACTGACCATAACAAAATTACTTCTCCATGACCATGCAAAACTGAGCCATCATAGACGTCAAGGTCATGGTGCAAAGCTTTACGAGGTTTCTCCTTTCTGGAGAAACCAGCTTTTGCTATTTAGTATGATCCACATGAATGCCAGCATTTGCTCTGCTAGTTTCACTGGACACTGTCCTGCTTAAATAGCAAAGCTCTGTCACAACTTTAGAATTGGCAAGAATATGAACAGGATTTAACAGCTACATGATAAATCCATGTAGTAAGAGTAGTACAGTTAGCAATGACTTTTTTAAACTATAGATATCAATGTCCTTACTAAAATCAAAGTTGTTCAGACCGTCTTTATTAAACTGTAGTTTGAGTCCGGTTGAGAAAGTTGTATTTTAATTTCTTTCAGTTTTATTGATATAATTGTCACACAGCACTACTTAAGGTGTACAGTGTAATGACTTACCTACATAGTGAAATGAATACCACCGTTAACATTCAAAAAGAAAGTAGTTCTTTACCAGAGATGAAGTCGTTACTTCATCAGAGAAAATGTAATATAAAGAATTAAGAAGGTACTGGAAGACTAAACAGGTAAGAAGACAGGACCACCATGACTTAGACCTTACAGGAATGAAGGGTTACCACCCAACCAGATAAAGAACTCTGAGCAGCTGAGATCCCTGCTTGGGGGCGGGGGTTAGGCAGGTAGCAGTGGTAGGTCTGGGTACAAGAGACAAAGCTTAATAACAAACACAACTATTTCATAGTCACCTATTTATATTTGTGTCACTGAACAGGAAAACGTTTATTTCTCGAGAATAAGGAGAATGGCCATCCCAGATTATTAACAACACTCTAGGTCCTAGGTATTGGGTTAACCGTTAGATATTTTATTTTTTAAAATTTATTTTAAATTTAAATAAAGTTTAAATTTAACTCTCTCTGAGAGACAGAGTGAGCAGGGAGGGGCAGAGAGCATCCCAAGCAGCCTGTGTGTGGAGCCTGACACAGGCCTCCATCTCAAGAACCGTGAGTTCATGACCTGAGCTGAAACTAAGAGCTGGACACTTAACCGACTGAGCTACCCAGGCACCCCAACTTTGTTAGGCATTTTAAAAGGTAGTGTCTCTAAACAGCAGTCAGTATGTACACAGTGGTAGCTCAGGGTCCTTACCCATCAACATCTGTTTTACGGTTTTACAGTGCGGCATGTTGGGACCTCAACAGTGAAACTTACTGGCTCCCAAGAAGGCAGGCTGGTACCCAGATAAAAAGACATGCCAACTTAAGCGGAGAGCTTCTGAACTATGGGAATATTTGGTGGTAGGTAGGTCATGGGGCCTTGACTATTGGGAAGTCCATTCATTTTGAATTAGGGCTTGTCATCAGTTTGAGCACAGAGGGTAGGGTTTATCCAGCAAGAGACGCAAGTAAATGATCTGGGGACCAGGGCTATGGTTTTGGGGAATACAAGCTCAAAGCAGTAAGGATACAGAGACAGGCTGCTATTTGATAGACCCGGGTATGGAGGGATCCACCAGGGAACACAAGGTAGCCTTAGGGGCAAAGAATAAATCCAGCCCTTAATAAATCCATCTACTCCATATACTAGCAGAGTACTAAGTCATGTCAATTGGGTTCTTAATGGCTGAAGAATATGACTGGGTTGACCCTACACCAGATCTTTAGTACTTATCACTAGACATGTTTGGTGAAGGCAGGGACCTAGAATTGTCCCTTTGGTAAAATTGGCATCATCATGTCTTGAGTGCTTCTCCTGTTCATGTGACAGACACCGAATAATTTTGTTAGGGTGATATCTTATTGGGCTGGTGAGTGGTAGATGATATCTCTTAAGGTGTCTAGCAATTGGGCAGAAATGAATGGGTAGAAAATGAGGGTAGGTAAATGTGAGAAGGCAAGTAATCAGAAAATGTGAAATTTCCAATAACTTTATCCTTGGAAACTTACTGGAGATATTTTTAGAATTTTTAGGACTAACATAATTCAAAGCCAGAGCACTAGGAATTTTCCACCTATTGTGTATCTTTAAGAAAGAGTTAGATTGGGGTCTCAAATTTTTCACTCAGTGAGATTATGAATGTTGATCTAACACCCACAAGATTAAAAAATTTACTCAGAAACCATGACAATAATTCTGTCTTCAGAATTTCTGGAGAGATCAACCTCCAAATGCTATAGTTCACTCATCTTTAAGGTTAAAAATATTATTTTAAATAAGGACAATTCTGACCAAATTGGATAGCTTGCATCAGTAAGAAAGTTTATTGAAATTCATTAGTGATTGAGAACAGAAAGTTGTTTTTTTTTTTCTTTTTTCCATTAAAGAACACTTTCTGGTAAAGTGAAAAGAAATACAGAAACCACAAAACACCTTTTAGACACCTTATTTGCAAGGAGTGAACCTATTTCCATAGACCATTAAGACTGAAGTGTTTTCTCGGAGATTTTGGTCTTCATGCAACTGTACATAATGGTCTGTGTGAAGGGAGACTCTTTCCTCTTGGTGCGGCTTAATAGTAGTGTTTCTTGGTTTCTGATTCAACCATAGATGAAAGGACTCTACCATCAGGTGCCACCTCTTCAATAATTGTCTTGATTACTCTGGTTTTGTTAGTATCTGTACATGAATCACGGGGGAAAAAACAGAATTTAAACTAAGCAATCTGTGGGGTTTCTTACTAATTAATCAAAATTTCTAAAAGAAAAAAACTACATTAAAAAATCATTTTTTAATATTTTTTGTTTGTTCGTTTGTTTAGATCCGAATAGTATTTAAGCTACAGCATCTTGGACCATTACAGTTTCATTCAAGATGGATGTCAAGAACACAGTTTGGTAAAAAATCCAAGCGGAAAACTTCCCTAAGATTTTAATTTTTAAAAGCTTTATAAAGCCACAAATCATCATAGAAAGTTAAAACTAATTCTGATTACCCCAGCTAGTTTCTGCTGACCTTGGTCCCTTGGAGGAGGGTTCCCCGACGGACCCAGAAGACTTGTGACCGCCGGAGCTGCTGCCACCGTAGCCGCCGCCGGAACTGCCGCCGTGACCGCCGCCGCCGCCGCCGGAGCTGCCGCCACCGTAGCCGCCGCCGGAACTGCTCCCCCCGTGGCCGCCTCCGGATCCACCGCCGTGCCCGCCCCCGTGGCCGCCTCCGGAACTACCGCCGTGGCCGCCGCCGTAGCCGCCGCCGCCGCCGCCGGAACTTCCGCCGTAGCCGCCGCCGGAACTGCTGCCGCCGTAGCCGCCGCCGGAACTGCTGCCGCCGCGCCCGCCGCCGTAGCCGCCGCCGCCGGAACTGTCGGGAGTGAGGGTCACATTCGGTTAACTCTAACTTTGAAAAATGGTGCGTCGCCTTCGAGGTTATCGTTACTTTAAAAATCAGCAAAACGTGTTTCCAGAGAGAAAAAAATACCTGCCGAGTATGGATTCTCAGACCCACCCACTACTTAAACAGTTTTATATGCACACAACCTTCTGAATCAAATCCATGGGAAACTCAGGCTGTGGCTGCATACGCCTCTCTCTGTACTCTGCTTTCTCCCTTCTCCCTTCTTCCCATCCTCCGGCACTTTGGGTTTTGGAAAAGCCCGGCGATTTAGAACACGGAATAAGACCAATCGGGACAATTCTTAAGATATTTTAAATTTACCTTCCTTCTCCTTCTAGCAGGCTGCGGTAGGTTTGAATTTCATTCTCCAGGCGGATCTTAATATCCAGGAGCTGCTGGTACTCCGCATTCTGGCACTCGGTTTCAGCTCGAATCTGTTGCAGTTGTTCCTCCAGAGAGGTGATCTGGGCCTGAATCTGGGAGAGCTGCATACAGTAGCGACCTTCTGTTTCTGCCAAGGAGGCTTCCAGGGATTGTTTCTGAAAAGAGGAGAGAATATAGGGTGGCTTAGCGACCTCATTGTTTAACTGAGTGCAGTGAAGATTATTTCCTAATCGAGTAAGACATCAAAAAGAAGAATAAAGGAAATGACTTTGCGTTTTAAATTTAATGGCCACATTTTAACATCAGAACGTTTAGAGCAGTGCCGCTAAGACTTTTCTTAACAAAGAGCTCCAATTTTATTTCTACTTTATTACTCCCTCTCTAGTTCTTGTGCTGCATGTTCTTAGGTGAGCGTGAAACTTTGTGGTTAAAGCTGAAGTTATTTCAAGAGAGTTATTAACATACCAGGGCTAGTTGGGACTGTAGTTCGATTTCCAGACCTTGAACGGTGCGTCTCAATTCAGTAATCTCAGATTTGTGGCTGGACATTTGTTCAATGTTACTATTGATTTCTGTAGTGAGTTCTTTGCTCTAGAGTATTAACAACAGGGAAAGAGATGAGAAAAATCTGAAATGATAACCAAACGTCCATTGCCCCCCCCCCCCCCACCACTATGAAGGAAGATGAATTAACCTTTTCATTGAACCAGGCTTCAGCGTCTTTGCGGTTTTGTTCAGCAAGTTGTTCATATTGGTTTCTCATGTTATTCAGAAGTTCAGTCAGATCGACACCTGGGGCAGCATTCATTTCTACATTGACATCACCAGTGGACACATTTTGAAGGTCTTTCATTTCCTGTTAGAGGAACAGAAAAATTTAATGATTGTATCATGACCACGTGAACCCCTTTCTTTGGCTGGGGGACGCCTAACTTTTTGCATCACCTCTTCATGATTCTTCTTCAGGTAGGCCAGCTCCTCAGTCAGGCTCTCGATCTGCATCTCCAGGTCGGCCTTGGTCAGGGTCAGCTCGTCCAGCACCCTGCGCAGGCCGTTGATGTCCGCCTCCACGCTCTGGCGCAGGGCTACCTCGTTCTCATACCTGAAACAAGCATGGTACAAATGCCGGATAAAACTTACATATGGGAGATGTTCCTGGGCTCGAGACTGTTTTAGAAGCAGATACAGAGTTGGCTTCATATCATGGCAACATTTATTGCATACCAATTCATACGGGGATAGAGGGATATTAGTGGGTTAATGCAAAGAAGCTTAGCAGTTCACTAAAATGCATTTTCTTCTTTTAATATTGCCAAGAAGGTAATATTGAAATTGAAAAAATTTCAGACACCTCCAATACTGTTTAATTTTAAATGAATTCAAGAAACTGCCAGTGCTATTGTGGGCGTCCAAAAAGTCATTGTTAAAAACAACTCCTGTGTTTGTTGTGACAGTGTTGTGCCGCGTTCACTTAGCTTACTTTAGTCTGAAGTCATCAGCCGCCAGCCTGGCATTGTCGATCTGAAGCAGGGTATTGGCATTATCAGTTGTTAGATTGAGGATCTGGAGGGAGAGGCAAAGAAAACAGATAGAGATATGCCACAATAAAACCGGGTGGTATAGACAGATGAGCTGCATTCTTATGCTGTTCTCTTACAAAATCTTGGGGGAATTTTAAAAAATCTTAAATATAAAATATTGCAGGGTTCCTCATATACTTAAATTTGAGTCATTTGTTCTCTTAAAGTTTCTATAAATTTCTACTTCTGTGTCATCTTTTTCTGAAAACTAACTGCAATTATATAGCTGTGTTTTTGCATGTACCCCTCCCCCCCTTAATACTGTGTGATTTCCATGTATTTCATGTTGACCGACTCGTACCTTTTGGTTTAACTTGTTTTAAATATATATTCTAAATGAATACACTCTGGGCTGACACACAGTAGGTACAATTCACAAATTCTCTAGAGGCAAACTATCCCATTTTCATGCTGGAAAAATCATGTTACTTGCAATAGTGGTAATGAAAATCTTTTTTTTATCAATCTGAATACTATTTTGTTCTGATTCATTTAATAATTCTTTCAGTTCCTATATTTGTAAATGACCTAGTATTTTAACTATGAACTCGTATGCTCATTAAAACAAAAAAATTCTCAGGAATCCGTCATCTCATAAGGTATACAACACACGTTGAAGATTTTAATGACCATAGCCTCACAAATATTTGGGTAAATATTTGTGGAAGCGAGATTTTTGAGTAAATATTTTTGGAAGCGAGAAAGTAACATAGGCAAACACAGTGAATAGCTACATCGTGGTTAATGTAAGATTCACATATCTGAATTACATGGATAAAAAAATAGACTTCAAGTTGGATTTTAAGATGCGCCTTACCTGATTTTTAAGATCCTCGATGGTTTGGTAGTATTTGCTGTAGTCACGAGGCTCTCTCTGGCCTGAGCCGCCATGCTTTTCATACCACTCCTTGATTTTGCCTTCGAGCTCGTAGTTTGACTCTTCCAGAGCCCGCACTTTGTCCAAGTAGGAAGCCAGGCGGTCATTCAGATTCTGCATGGTTACTTTTTCATTTCCGGAGAGAAGGCCACCGTCTCCTCCAAATCCGCCCCCAAAGCCTCCAAAGCTGCCTCCACTGAAGCCGCCCCCACCAAAACCGCCCCCACCGAAGCTGCCCCCTCCATAGCCCCCACCGAAGCTGCCTCCTAATCCGCCTCCATAGCCACCTGATGAGCCCCCAAAGCAGCCTCCACTAGAGCTCCCACGGCTAAAAGAGCCACCACTGAACCCCCCTGAGCTAAACCCTCCACCAATGGAGCCTTTGCTGCTTGAAATTCTGAAGGATGACCCTCCTCCTCCTCCTCCCCCTCCCCCACTGCGGGAGGAAGAGTACTGCTTGCTTGAGCTGTATCGAACAGACATGGTGATGCTGTTTAGCCCAGGGAGTGCTGGCTACCAAGGACAGTGACAAGCTTTTATACACAGAGAGGGTGTGTCCCACGTGTGTAGTGTGCTTACTTGCATGGTTTTCTTTTTGCCAATTTAGCATCTTTACTTATGATTGCATAAATTATCTTCAGTAATAACCAATTCCAATATGTACGGTTTTGAATTTGCCCTAAGAACAAACAGGAGTTTTACTGTGTTGAAATTGAAAATGGGTGTAGTTCAGATGAGCTTATGTTTCATTATGCTTTTTTACCTTTTGGAGAATATTGAGCAACTTAAATCCAGTTTTTTCTCAGCACTAATTTAGGTTGCACAGAATGTTTGCAAAGTTTGGAAAAAGAACTTCAGCTACACAATTATTGTTGAAGTAGGATTTTTCAAATTCATGTTTTAAACAGTTTCAATTAACTGGAAAAACAACTAACATAATGTCTGCCAGAGTCATGCTGTAATGAAGATCTTGTAGAAAACTGTAAGCAAACCAAAAAGAAAAGAAAAAAAAATATGCTAAACGGTTTAGTGTTCAAAAGTTGCCACATATAAAAAATTAAAAATTAAAGCCATAAAAAAACCAAATTAGGACGCGTAAGTGTGTGAATGTGTGTGTGTGTGTGAGTGAGTGTTTATAGGGAATCTTTTAATTTATTTGGAGAATGAAAGTATAGTGGTACTTTGCTTAGGGAGTTACTTAGAAGTAAGTAATGACTTAGGAATCTGCTAATTTAATGGTGTTGCTCTTTTTAACCTTATATATATTTTTAAGTTTATTTTGAGAGAGAGAGAAAGAGAGCTCATGTGCATGCATGAACAGGGACGGGCAGAGAGAGAGAGAGGGAGAGAGAAAATCGAAAGCAGGCTCCATGCTATCACATGGAGCCCAGTACAGGGCTCAGTACTACAAACCGCAAGACCACAACCTGAGCTGAAACTATGAGTTGGACTTAGCCACCCAGGCACCCCTTCTTTTTAACCTTAAAAAAAAATCATGAAGTGATTCTGGATTTTATTGCCTTTTAAATTCATCATAGTGAAGGCAGATTTGAAGACCATAATGCAGAAATTCGTAGCACAATATATGAAAACCTAACCTTCAGTACTTTCTTTACTCTAAATTTGATTGATTCACAAAGGGAGAGTTTAGTTATGTTGTAATTGTGATTAAAATTTTGCTTATAGGAATATAAATTTAGATTAGAGAATGATACTTGCTCCAAAAATTATGATCTGGACTGTGAACATATGTTTCCAAGCTAGATTCTGTTTCTCAAAAATAATTTTTTTTCCTTGGATACACTGTGTGTAGAATTTGGTGTAACAGTTTGTCTAGTAAAGTGTTTAATTGGGACTTTAATATATGATATAAAATTATTTTTCATCTGCCCATAGGCCATGACAATGCTATTGTTCAAAAATACATACATGTGTATTACACACACACACACACACACACACACACACACATTTTATAAATATACAGTGCCATTTGTGATCCTGTGATTTTATGGTCTGTGAAACAAGCTGCTGAAACAGGGATGGTGGTTCTCTCTAGCGTATGAAAGAGGAAGTTGAAGCCGAGAGAGGTCATGATTTCACCTACTGAAATCAAATAGGTGGTTGAACTGAGGTTAGAAACTTCGTGTTTTGATCCCTGACTTTTGGCTCTTTCCTATGCTACCAGTGTGTCTATGTCCTCTCTACTGTGGTCGGTCTGATAGAATAGAATGCCTCTGTTTCTCACCATAAACTTCTCCATGTGGGAGAAAACAAAACAAAACAAAACAAAACAAAACAAAACATCCTTGGAAGCGTGAAAATGTTGAGATGGTAGGGTATTTGGCACATGCTCTTCTATTACTAACTGCTTTTTCCTATTAGATGTTCAGCTGCACAGCCTATTGAAAACTGTCGAAATAGCTTCTTCGGGGAAGGGGAACGTGGCTGGGAGCGTTAGTGTAGAGCTGATTGTCGGAGGCCATGGTTACTACCCAGCACATTGCAGCGGCTCCAACTTGTTAGCACATGCAAGTGGGGCAGTAGTTAAAAGAAATAATGAAACCCAACCATGGGAATTGATCCTTGGTGAAGATAGCAGGCGGTAGAGGAAGGCTGTAAAAATCGGGATAGAGAAACAAAAAAACCATTCCAGTAAGTTCAGAGCGGATATTGAAGCCTTGATATTAATGGAAGTAATTTGGAAAGAGACCATTTTAATTAAGGAGAGATTCTAATAGATTTTACCTGCAATTATCATGAATTTTGATCTTGATCTTCCCAGTTTTGCTTCAGTATTAGCTTTTACTTTTTTTTTTTTAACGCTGGTGGGGAAATTGTAACTATTCTTAGTTACTTAATAAGTGCAAGTGGTACGAAGAAATCTGTTACACTCATATTAAAGAGTATGTGAAAGGAAACCTTTGCATAAAAGTACATGGGGACAAATACATGTATAGAGACTCTTCTAATACCAACTATAACCTTTAATTTAAACCACCTTTAACTAAATCTATTATCAAAGACTACTTATTAACCTGTATATTATAGAAATCGATTTGTTTTTATTTGCACCGTCATTTGTTGAGATCTGCCTTTGGCATGAGTGACGTTACAGAGGTGCCATGTAACAATTCTATAGCTAAATTGGATGAAAATTTATGACTGTCATTTCTAGCCTTGACACCATTTACACTTGATTGCCATAATCCACTGTAACTGTAATTTCATTGTTTTTCGATTTTTATTGTGTCTCTGTAGGGCACATCGATAGGTATTCAGAAGATAGATGAGTGAGAATCAGCTCTTACCCTTAAGGATTTTACTAATCCTTATAATCTCCTTGAGGAGACAAACATTATCAACCTAAGCACCATGTGAATGGTAAAAGAAATGAGAAGGAGGTGGGTTGGGGAAAAGGAGTTACCATTTCCTAAACATCTCCTATGTTCTAGATGGTTTACTCTCCTGTAATCCTCCCCAAATTCTCTCTGATTGGTATTATTTACCTCATTTTATAGCCGGGAAAAAAAAATGAAGCTTTAGAAAGCGTTAGGAATTGTCCAGAGTAGCAGAGGTAGTTTATGCTAGAGCCTGGCTTTGAATCCGCTTCAAAAATGATCCTGTTTTCATGACAGGGTCTATCATGAAACATGGTCAACTGTAAGACTGATGAGCAAGGATTCTTGCTGGAATAGGGTCATCTGACGAAGTTTTATGTGCCAGTGGATTTAAGCTGAGTCTTGCAAAGGGTGGGTAGGATTATTCCATGCATGCGACAGCGGAGAGAGGACTCTTCTGGGAAGTGGGGACTATGAAAATGCCAAACAGGTGGAGGCTGTTAAAGGACCAGTTTGGCTAGATCAGCTCATCTATATTTATTAATTTCTCTTACCAGAGTTTATTGGGCACCTGCAATATTCCCTGGGGATACATAGGTGACTAAGACAATTCCTGCCCCTTGAGGAATTTGCACTCTGCTTGGAGAGGCAAGCAAACATACCTACCAGTCGGAGATTATAATAGAGGGTACTCTGGGCTGCACTTGAGGCACGGCCAGGGTGTTGAAGTTGTGCAGGGAGGGGTTCTAACAATCTGGTGTGTGTGTGTGTGTGTGTGTGTGTGATGTGCATGAGACCACAATGAAACAAGAATGAAGTTTTGAGAAGTTTGTTTTAAGATGGGAATTTGAAGTAATACCAGGATATTCATGTAAAAATGTCCTTCAGCAGTTAGAATCATAGGACTACAGTTCAAGAGAGAGATTAGAGCCGCAGACTTCAGGACGGGTAAGATCCCTAAGGGAAGGAATGGAGAAAGAAATGATCAGAAGGTCTAAGCCTGAACTTTGAGGGATGGCCACTTTAGGGGCTAGAAAGAAGAGCTAGAGAAAAATACTGAGAAGGAGGACACATATGACAGGGGAAAGAGGAAGAAGGAACGCGGAAACCAAGGGAGGAGGGAACTCAGATAAGTACGCTGCTCTCTAGAGGGAGATCAAGGAGAAAGGAGGTTGAAGAGAAACTCAATTTGGCAGTCAGGAACCACTGGGATCCTTCCACAGGAGAGGTTTAATGGAGTAAATCTACACTAAATCTATACTTATTTTTCTTAAAGTAAAATTATCTTTTGATGTTTCTATTTGAAAATTCTATTTGCAAGTTTCTTTCTCTGATTAATTGAGATATAATGAGTAATTTAAGTAGTTACAGAAAGATGACTCTGGTAATGCAGATTATGTCTCAAGATGGCAGGATTGATGACCTAATGCTTAGAATTTCTTGTTTTTTATCCCAGAAGGTTTGAAAGTTAGAAATATTTGGCTTGAATGGTCTGTGACTGTTTGCAAATTGCTAAATGTGCCTTTATGATTATCACCAATAGAGGCAAAGCCAAATGGAAGGTTGTACAGATGTCTGGTAGATTTGGTAGCCTCCTCCCAGATGACTGGGTATTTAGGTAAGATATTCATAAGGCCCATGGCAAAACATCTAAAATTCAGGGCTCTAAAATCTGCACACACTCCCATATCACACAATTTTTCTGAAACATCTGGGATTGCACTGTGATAAAAGCCACAAAAATGTGGAAACCGCATGAAGGCTTTTCAGTTAAGACAGCGGGATGGTTAAGTGAGTGGGCTGTGGAGCCGGACCGCTAGGGCTACAGCTCACACCCCCCGCTCGTGTCTTGTTTCCTCATTTCTTAAATTAAAAAAAAATGTTATTTTTGAAGGAGAGACAGAGTGTAAGCGGGGGAGGGACAGAGAGAGAGGGAGACACAGAATCCGAAGCAGGCTCCAGGCTCAGAGCTGTCAGCACGGAGCCCAACACGGGGCTCAAACTCACAAACAGAGATCATGACCTGAGCTGAAGTCAGATGCTTAACTGATTGGGCCGCCCAGACGCCCCACAGTTTCCTCATTTCTCAAGATGGAATGATAATTTTGCTTACTCTGCAGTGTTGCATTGGTAGTTGAAGGAGTTAATTAAAGATAAAGCATTTAGAACAGTGCCTGATATACACAGAATACCTGCTTACGGCATGTTTACTGGTGTTACTATTCCTGTGATCAGTTTCTCAGAGCCTAAGCCACTGTCTAACCCACAGTAGGGCCAGAAAGATACGAGTAAATGAAAGGATAACGTTAGAGGGTGGGAAATGGCAGGAGAGGAGGGTGGGCAAAGGAAATGTGAGCTCTACTGATAACTTTGTGATAAACTTTGCCATCTGGTTTTCTCTAAATGATGTGTGATTTTGTTTTTCTTTTTTTAAGTTTATTTATTTATTTTGAGAGAGAAAGTGTGTGTGGGCATGTCAAGTGGTGGTGGGGTAGGGAAAGAGACAGAGAGAATCCCAAGCAGGCTTCACCCTGCCAAGGGGGAGCCCGGTGAGGGGCCCAAACTCACAGACCCAGATGCCTAACGGACTGAGTCACCCTGGTGCCCCTGTGCTTTCGTTTTTAACTTCATTCTTTATCTCCTACATCCACCAACTCCCTAATTTTGTCACTATTTTTTTTTTAATTGTAGCTGATGTTTTTGTTTCTTTGTCTGGTCCCACTGCATCTGCCCTAATCCACGCTTTCAGCACTTCGGTCACCAGTGTTACATCATCAGCTTCTGAAGATGTTTTCTTGGCCCAGTGCTGTGTCACTTTAAGATCTTTCCTGTTCACTGCTGCAGGATTAATGTTCTTGACACGGTATTTTTATGACTTCATCAGTGTGCTCACGCACCTATGAATGGATTTCTCTTGTGGATGGATGAAGTCTTCTCAGCAGCTTTGCCCCACTCTGTGTGTCCAACGCCATGCTCCCTGTGGTGAATAAGGATGGTGGAGTGGAGGGAGAGCTGCCTTCTCCTCATGAAGCAATTATGTGGCCTTGGGCAAGACACTCAACCTCTCTGTGTCTCATTTTATTACCCTGTAAAATATGGGTAACAATGCAGGTTTCTCCTGCTGTTTTAAAGTAGAGTGTTCCTGTAAAGCAAAGCGGCAGTTATCATTAATTTATATGGAAACGTTTTTGAGCATCCCAAGTCCTCCAGATAACCTCTTTTAGGCTTTTCTGATTCCCTGGGCCACATCTTGCTAACTGACGCTCAGAATACATTAAGATAAAGCCCACATGCTCACAGACACAGCTGAAAGCTATGGCCTCTGGATGCTGAGATGCTGGATGCAGTTCTCAGGGGAGGCGCCTGGTGGGGCCGTTCTTGCTACCTCTGTAACGGCTCACTGCAAGAAAGCTCCGTGCTGTTTTCGCTTTTTGCCTTGTTTTCGTCAAAGTGAAAATCCTCTTCGGATTTTTTCCCATTAATGGAAACAGGTACTAATGTAAGTCTTTTGTAAAAACAAAATGGCATCAAGGCGTGCTTTCAAAAAGCGAGGAATGCGTGTTCTCATAAATATTAAAATACGTATAATAACGATCCAATAACAAAGTGTGTTAGTATTTCCATTAAAAATTCTTTAATAATCAGCAAGCCTTTCTTTTTAATCCTGGCCAGGACACTATGCTTTATCCCTGAACTTAAGTCCTTTGTTTGTTGCTCTTGGTTTGAAATGTCCTTCCACCTTCCTGCTTACTCAAATCTTGCTACCTCAACTCAAAGCTCTGGCTTAAATGCTCTCTCCTTCATGATGTTTCTCACCATGAATGTAGTCACGTCTGTCTGTCTGTCTCTTTCAGTTCCTCATGTGTAACCTAGTGTTTTATAATACGCTGTGCTATCATTGTTCCCAGTGAGACGAGCCATTTAAGTCCCAGTCTGTACCTGATGGGTACTTGTTCTCTTAATGTTTTCATGTCACCTCAGTGCCTTTTTCTACTTTCTTTTCTTTGCCTTTATTTTGTTCTTTAAACCCTTTTTCCATGTTTTGGCAGTGGTGCAAGTTCAAAATTTAAATAAAGGCCAGTCAAAGACAACTAATTTTGCTTTAAAATTCATAATACTTTTAGATGTGAGAATGTTGCATAAGAATGATAAGAAATCTAATCTGCATAGGAATTTTAAGGTACCTTAAAATATTTAAAGATATATACCTTGGACTTTATATATATTTTAAAAAATTGGCCCTTTTTTCCTCTTCATTAAATGTCCCTTTTTGGTCTTGGATCTGTTGAAATGATCTGAATAATGGCAAACTGCTAAAATATATCTGTACTTTTAACATTTCAATTTATTTACCAGGATAGTTTGCTATTTTAGTTGGTTTTCTGGTTAGATACCACATGAGTTTGGTGTAATTTAAGAATTAAATGTTATGTGACTTATTTTTATGTTTCATTAGAAATTTATGTCATAAATTTCTTTCTTTTGATTGAGTTGACTTTGTTCTATGAAAACAATTGGTCACTATGAATTACCTGCATTAGGAGGAGAATTTACTGATGTAGAATAGAAAACAGAAGCATAATATCCCTTTTAGTTTTCATAAAAAGTAATAAAAGTGAAAGTACCAACCAACCAGCCAACCTCTGCAGACTCCAATTTTAAGATATTAAAACTGAACATTGTCAAAAATACAGTGACTGTTTTTTGCCCTCATTTCTAAATCCAAGAAAATTCCTTTAGGTCCAGTTGTGATTGTTTATCAAAACTGATCACCTCAAAGAATAGAGAAAAATTTGAATTCCACATGGCACATATAGAAGTTAAGGAATAATAGAAGCGGTAATCCCCCCACTCTAGGAATTTTAAATGAATATATGTAATGTGCTTAAGTTTAAAAAAATCTTATGAGTTAATTTCTTAATTTTATTGCTTAGAAAAATTTAAAATACTTTAAAGAATCAGCTTATCCATTTTATAACAAGTTGACAATAGCTCTTTGACCAAATCACCTGTGTGTGTGTGTGTGTGTGTGTGTGTGTCTCTGTCTGTCTGTCTGTGGCCTCCCTCTACAAGGTTGATGAGATATAGTGCCCAAAGAGCATTTCATTTCTTGGATTAAACTTATTAAATAAATATGTAAGATTAAGATGTGTAATCTTTGCAAAGTCAGCTCTCAGATAATTAGAGCTTATTGAGACTTATTCTATGTTCAGGGCCCGTGCCAAGCACTTGACCTGAATTTTTGTCTCATTAAATTCCAACAGCAATTTTACAAGGTAGCTTTTATCTTAACTGAAAAATTAAGTAGCTTGCTCAAAATTGTTCAATAGAAGGACCCAGCTGGGATTTGAGTACAGATCTACCTTTAGAACTTTTGCTTTAACACAGTGAGTAACCCAAAAACTCTCTGGAAGTGATTCAGAATTGTATTTTGCAGTCATGTGACTTAGAAATTTAGCAAGAACTTAAGGCGTTCTGTTTTCTTTCTCAGATTGGATAAGCCTTTTTAAAAATCATTTCATTTGTCATTTAAAAAAAAGACTAATTTGAAAAGAAAAAGAATGAATGGGACACGCATTCTGTTCTTGGAGGGGTCAGACTTGTAGGTCTTATCCATACCCAGGCTGACTGTGCCCTGACTTTCTGAGGGTCCTTCCTGCTTGGGTTTCTGGAGGTTCCTAACTCTTGGGCATGATTGTCCTCAGCTCCAGACCTGCCATTAAAATAACAAATCGGAGCAATTAGCCACCATGCATAATTACCTCGCTAATCCTTTTATTATTCTGGCTTTTCTGGACAGAGCTAACACCCTTTGTGGAGATTAACTGCTCTTTGTAAGGTTTGAACAAACCTAAGTCTTGAACAAATGGCATATTATCTGAACTAATTTGATAGTAAAAGTGTGACTTAGAAGGGTTCTGTTGCTTTGGGATTTTCCAACTTTCGTAACCCAAAAGCTACCAGATTTTTTGGTGTCTCACTAATATTTCCTGTATCGATCATTTTGGTTAAAATGTAGAGTGAAGGTTAGAATTTTCTAGTCCTAAAGCTTAGATATAAATGAGGGCATATTTATAGAACCTTAAGGTGCTGTGTTTTCTTTTCCTTACCTTTTTTTTTTTTTTACATTTGGACATTTGGAATATAAATGCTGCAATCCCAATATGATCTGGGGCTTCTGGGTGGCTCAGTGGGTTAGGGAACTGACTCTTAATTTCTCACAGGGTTGTGAGAACAAACCCCACCTTGGGCTCCTGCTGAGAGCACACAGCCTGCTTGGGATCGCTCCCTCTCTTTCTGTCCTCCTACCCGCCCCCCACTCCTGGCTTGCATGCACCCACTCTCATCCAAATAAATAAATAAATAAATAAATAAATAAAATCTAGTACAAATGCTTTAAAAAAACAACCACCACCACAAACTATCCAGTGACACAGATTTCATAACCCTATGGGGATAACTGTCCTAACAGCCACACTGATAGCCATCAAGTTGTTCTAAGCATAAGAATATTACGAATAGCAAGAACTTTCATCATTAACATTTATTTAACATTTACTCTGCGCCGGACACTGTTAAGGGCTTTATGTACATTTTCTCATGGAACATCCCACTGTGGGAGATACCATTTTTAAACCCCTTTTAAAAAAAACGGAGGAGGAAACTGACAGTACTTGCGTGTTGGGCAGAGGGTGGTACGGTGAGTCCACTGGTGGCTGAGCTGGAAGTGAAACCAGCTCTGTCTTCTCTAGATCCCACACTCTTAACACCACCGTTCACTGTCAGGTGTTTAATTAGATGCTGCCTTGTGGTTTCAGATACTGTCCCAGAGATGTAAATTATAGTGGTGAGGAGGGAACCTTTTTGTTATAGCTAGCCTGTTTCAGGGTCATCTTACATTTCCTACTAATAAATGAGCTAAATGGAATTTTAAAAGTAAGCAGATTTGAAGAATATTCCTTTTTGTTTAGATGATTCAAACTGTTCTACTCACAGATGTTCTGTGGTATGGATTTGTTTTGAGGGTAATGGATTTGAGTGGATAGGAGTGGGTCAGTCGCAATGGTAAATTGTTTTATGGCAAGTGCTATTTGGCCTGATATTTCAGGTTTGAGTACATACACATGATCTTATTTAAGCGAAATAAGTCAGGCAGAGAAGGATAGATACCATATGTTTGCATTCATAGGTCTAACAGGAGAGACCTGGCAGGGAACCATGGGGAGAGGAAGGGGGAAAGAGAGTGGGGAAGAGTGAGGGACACAGATCAAGGGAGACTACTGAATACTGGAGACGAACCATGGACTGAAGGGGGAGGGGGAGGGGGGGGGGG
>PJEM01007596.1:55153-93495 GCA_004023845.1 Helogale parvula | reverse complement strand
AACAACAAAAAGCAGTTTTGTGCCAAAGGTGGGGCCCAAAGTTTCCCAGAGCCCGGTTTCCTGCCAGGCCTAGGTACAGCCGGAGGACTGCTGGCCCCTGACTCTGCGTGTGTGTGTGTGTGTGTGTGCGCGCACGCCCATACACACGCGTGTGCGCACGCCCCTCCACCTGCAGCGCCGAGAGGTTCACGGAAATTCTTTCTGTGGGTCAGGAAGGTGGACAAATGGAAAATGAGAGCTGTGCTCACGTGTGCCCGCGCACACACTCGCACACGCACGCACACACACTCGCACCCACACCCCCGAGGGGAAGTCCTTTTCCTTCCTTTCCTTTCACGTCGAAGGATCCGGGCTTCATGGAACAGGGGCTGAACTAGAGATCTGAGCCCAAGGCCCCCTCCATCCTGGGCTCGCGGAAGTCTGCCCCCCACGCCTTGCAGGGGTACGGAAGGCGCTCTCCCATATCTGTCGCATCTCCTGTCCCCACCCCCACCCCCGTTTCCTCCTCTGGGCTCCTCCAGCCCCTTGGGCTGCCTGCTCTGACCCCCACCTTTGCACTTGGGTGTGAATCATTTCCTCTGCACGCACACGGACACACACAGGGCGGGAGGGGAGGGCAGGGGAGGGGAGGGGAGGGCGAGGCCCCTTCCTGGCTCTCCTGTGCCAGAGCAGCGCAGCGCTCGCCCTTCACGGGGTCTCCCTGGCATCTAGAAGACCCCTTCCGTGCCCCAGACCCCCAGAAAACTTCTTGTGGACCAGCCTGCCCACACCTTCCAGAACTTTCTCTGCAGCCCAGTAAGCTGCTTCTACAGACCAGCCTTGTTAACTCCCTCAGGGAGGAACGGTTGCCACAGGTTTCTGAGGCCACCTCTCACTCTCCAGCGAGGCCGACGCCCAGTCCCAGGGAGGCGGGCGGGCCGGGGCCCCCAGGCCTCCAGTCTTCGCAGGCACCTTCCCGCGGCCCGGAGTCCAGCCCTTTCTTCTGCGTCTGCAGTGGAACAGCCGTAACACAGAAGCCATTTTGACAATACCTAGGCGTACATTTCGGCGGCGTTGAGTCCATCCACACGGTTGTGGAACGTCAGCATCAACCATCTCTAGAACTTTCCGTCTTATGAAACTGAAACCCTGCACCCTCACGCACTGACTTCCTACTCTCCGCACCCCTGCCCCGCCAACCACCGCCTCTACGAAGGCGTACGCACATCTCAACCTTCTCTGGGGACACACCGGGAAGTGAGTTCGCGGGATTCATGGGAGAATTCTGCGTTTGAGTTTTTGAGGAACCTCCAGGCCGCTTGTCAGAGCGGCCGCGCCATCTTGCGTTCCCACCAGCAGGACCCGAGGGGTCCGGTTTCTCCACCGTCTCCCCACCACGTGTTTTTCTCCGCTGTTTGGATGACGGCCATTCTCCTGAATATGAAGTGGTATCTTGTTGTGGCTTTGATGTGCATCGTTCTAATGGGTGGTGACCTTGAGAATCTTCTCCTGGGCTTGGAGAGAGAGCAGGGGAAGGGCAGAGAGAGAGGAGAGAGAGAATCCCAAGCAGGCTCCACACCATCAGCGCAGAGCCTGACGCAGGACTCGAACTCACAAACCGTGAGATCATGACCTGAGCTGAAACCAAGAGTCGGAGGCTTAACTGACTGAGCCGCCTGGGCGTCCCTAGGCATCTGGTGTCTCTTCTCTGGGGAAATGTCTATCCAGAGACGTGTCTGGTCCCTTGTCAGCTTTTTAACTGGGCTGTGTGGGGTTTTTGTTGTTGAATAGTACGAGTTCTTTTTTTTTTTTACATTTATTTATTATTGAGAGACAGAAAGAGACAGAGCATAACTAGGGGAGGGGCGGAGAGAGAGGGAGACACAGAAGCTTAAGCAGCTCCAGGCTCTGAGCTGTCAGCACAGAGCCCGAAGCGGGGTTCGACCCCACAAACCGTGAGATCATGACCTGAGCCAAAGTCAGACGCTTAACCCACGGAGCCCCCCAGGCGCCCCTAGGGGTTCTTAATATATTCTAAACAGTAATCCCTTACGGCTAGACGGTTTGCGAATATTTCCCCAAAACCTGGGCACTGCCTTTGTGCTAGGGTTTCCCTTAATGCACAGAAGTTTTCGATTTTGATGAAACACAATTTATCTACTTTTTTCTTTTGTGGCCTGTGCTTCCGGTGTCCCATCCAAGAAACCGTCGCCAAGGCCAATGTCACAGATGTCCCCGTGTTTCCCGCTAAGGCAGCTGCTGTACGCTGCTCAGTCTTCTTCTGCCTTTTAGGAGTTAGCCAGCTTTCACCTGTTAGAAATTCTTGATATTGCATTTTGCTGCTCAAGTTACTGGTGTGGTTTCTGCTTCCTGCCGGGCCCCTGACAAATACACTGAAGTACGTAGCAGGGAGGAAGCAATGCAGATAAGAACAGAAATAAAGGAAATGGAACACAGAAAAAAAATAATAAAGGCCAAAGTTCATTCTTTAAAACGATCTACAGATCAGTAAATTCATAGGTAGACTGATGAGAAAGGGAGACGGAGAGCGTGAATTACTGATATTGGGAACGGAGGCTTCTCCCAAGGTCCCAGAGACATTAGAACGATCATAAAGGAACATTATGAACAATTTGTATGAATCCGTTCAACAACTTCCACGGAATGGACAGATCCCTTCACAATGCAACTTACCAGAAGTAACACAAGAGGAAGTAAAAACCTTGAATAACTCTACGTATATCAAATACATGTAATATGTTCGATGAAATGCTAAATTTGTTTAACATACTTAATATAAGCACTTCATTTGTGATAAAAAAAAAAACTTTCCAAGAAGGCAGATGGCTTCCGTGTTGACTTCTGCCAGACACTTAAGAAAGAGATAATGCCGGGCGCCTGGGTGGCTCAGTCGGTTAAGCATCCGACTTCGGCTCAGGTCATGATCTCACGGTTTATGAGTTCAATCCCCGCGTCGGGCTCTGTGCTGACAGCTCAGAGCCTGGAGCCTGTCTTCAGATTCTGTGTCTCCCTCTCTCTCTGCCCCTCCCACCACCACATTCTGCCTCACTCTTTCTAAAAAGTAAATAACCAGTAAAAAAAATTTTTTTAAAGAAAAGAAAGAGACGACACTAATTTTATGCAAAATTTACCAAAAAATGGAGAGGAGGGAACACCTCTGAACTCATTTTTATGAGGCCAAAATAATCCTGACAAAGGCATTACCAAAACAAATAAGAAAACGCCACACCAACAATATCCCTGAGGAGTCTACATAAAAAACCCTTCACAAAACACCAGGCAGATCAAGCCTGGCCACATATAAAGAGAATGACGTATCGTAACCAAGTTGGACTTACTCCAGGAATGCAAGCTTGGTTTAATATTCAAAAATCAATCATTGTAATTCACCCTATTAATAGGACAAAGGAGAAAAATGATTGTTTCCATAGAGACAAAAAAGTATTTCTCCAAGTCAACATCCATTCATGTTAAAAACTCCAGCAAATTAGGGAGAGGAGGGAATCTCCAGGTCTGACAAACAGTATTTCCGGAAAAGCTACAGTTAACATCCTAAGTTCCAGCCCAAGACAAAGACGTTAACTCCCTTTTATGCAAGATCACACTGGCAGTTCTAGCTAGTGTAATAAGGCATGAAAAAAAAAAAAAGAATCAAGATTGAGAATAAATAAAATGAATACTAGAATAGTAAGTGACTTTGACAAGGTCCCAGGATATAAGATTTACATACAAAAATCAAGTCCATTTTATATGCCAGCAAGAAACAATTGAAATGAAATTTAAAATATGTACTCAATTTATGACAGCACCAATTAATAACAAAATTAAATAGTTAGGACTAAATTTAACAGCCGACGTGAAGAACTTTTCACTGAAAACTACAATACAGTGTAACTCTACAGAAGTTGGGGGGAAAAGACCTTTAAAAATGGAGATACACCACATATATAAGATTAGAAGGCTCGGTGTCATCAAAATGTCAATTTTCCCTAAAATGACCTATAGATTCAAAACAATCTCAAAATTCACATAGCATTTTTATAGAAGTTATCTCTCCACCTTTAAAATTTACAAGGACATTTAAAAGACCTGGGGGGCCTGGGGGGTCTAGTCGGTTAAGCATCCGATTTGGCTCAGGTCATGATCTCATGGTTTGTGGGTTCAAGCCCTGCGTCGGGCTCTGTGCTGACAGCCAAGAGCCTGGAGTCTGCTTGGAATTCTGTGTCTCCCTCTCCCTCTGCTCCTTCACTGCTCTCTCTCTCTCTCTCACACACATACACAAAAATAAATAAACATTAAAAAAGCTTTTTTTAAATAAATAAAAGACCAAGAACATCCGGCCAGTTCCGTCAATGGAGCACGCAACCCCTGATCTCAGGGTCATGAGTTGCAGCCTCACACTGGGTACAGAGATCACCCAAAAATAAAATCTTTTAAAAAAGAAAAAAAATACCATCTCAAGTGATGCTTCGGACATATGGGAGAGCTTAATTCAAGCCTTATTATAAAATCACATGAATCCATCCAGGGTGATACCAGGCCAAGAATAGACAAAGTATCGATACAACATGATAGAGTCCGCAACAGAACCGCAGCGACAAAGTCTACTGGTTTTCAACAAAGGGGCCAAGGTCCTCCGGGAGTAAGAATGTCTTTTCAGAGGCGCCTGGGGGGCTCCGTCGGTGAAGCAGTTGACTCCGGCTCAGAGCACGATCTCACAGTTCGCGAGTTCGAATCTCGCTTCCGGCTCCGTGTTGACGGCTCAGAGCCTGGAGCCTGCTTCGGATTCTGTGTCTCCCTCTCTCTATGACCCTCCCATCCTCACCCTCTATCCGCCTCCCCTCAAAAATAAAGATTAAAATGAAACTTAAAAAAAGAATGTCTTTTCAACAAATAGTGCGAGAGAAAAAACAAACCGGGGAGCAAAATCCAACATAACGAACCTTCGCGCCCTAACCCACATGCCATACGCAGAAACTAGTTCAAGATGATTTCTAAACCTACATAAGAGCTCTAACTCTAAAACTTCTAGAAGAAAACACTGAAAATATCTTTGCCACTTGGGAGCAGGCGAAGCTGTGTTAGGAAGAGCATGGAAAGAGGTAACCGCAAAGAAAGAGACTCATTAAAGTGGCCTTCATCAAAATGAAAACTTAAACATCTGCTCATCAAAAGAGATCACTAAGAAATGAATGTGCAAGCCACAGAGGAGGGAAAAAATTAGTTACGATCCAGATATCTGACCAAAGGCCAGCCTCCAGAAAGAAAAAAAAATGCCAAGCAACCCACTTTTAAAATGGGCAACAGATTTGAAAAGATCCTTCCCCGGGGGAAAGTAGGTGAGCAGCCAGTAAGCACAGGAAAATGCGCCCAGCGGCGTTAGTCATCAGGCAAATGCAAATTGAAGCCATAAGGAGATACCACCAGACACCCACCAGGAGAAGGGAGGATTCGAGAGAGTGACAGCACCAAATGCTGGCGAGGGCCACAGAGCCACGGAGCTCTCCTACGTGGCTGGTGGGCGTGTAAAATGCGACAGCCGCTTCGGGAAAAGATCTGGCAGTTTCTTATAAAACTAAACACATGCATACCTACCCACCCTCTGGTCCAACAGTTCTACTTCTTGGCATTCAAGTCAGAGAAATGGAAGCATGTGTCCATACACACACACACACACACACACACACACACACAACATGTACCAGAATGCTCATAGCAGGGACACCCGGCTGGTGACGCTTGATCTCGGGACCATGAGTTCAAGCCCCACGTGGATTGGAGAAATGACTTAAAAAAATTTTTTTAATCTTTTTCTTTTAAAGAATGCTCACGGAAGCTTTATTCATCAGAGCCTCACACTGGAGACATGAAATGCACACCATTCAGTAATCATGGCACAAACTTCACCACTGTTGGCAGAAATGGATAGATCTGAAACACCTGCAAACTAGCAGAGTGTCAAAAAAACACCCAGAATTTTGGATGCCCCTAGGCAGGTGGAGGCAGACGTGGCTGGTCATGGGCACCGAGGCTGATGCTCTCTATTCCGACAGGAGTTAAGGACACACAGTGCGAGCGCGTGTCCGAACTCAGAGAGCAGCGCAGCATCTGGGCGTTTTCACGGCACGTGCATTTTACCGCAGAGAAAGAAAAAGAACCATGAGCAAATGCTGGCCTCTAGCTAGCGAAGGGCAAGCTGAAGTGTGGGCAGGGTAATGTGCACGGATACCAGAGGCTGAATCCGGAATGGACTCCCCCAAATCACACGGATTGTTGGTAGATGGAGGACAGACAGGTGTGGACGCCAATGGACCAACACGTGCCGCATCTCGGCCGCGGAATTCGGGTCTTAGAGCTCGAATTCTCCAGTCTTTCCTGTGCGTTTGAACGTTTTCCCAGTAAGAAGCTGGGAAGACTTAAAAGAGGCAGAGACATCTCCACCAAAAATAGGGAAATAGAAGGTTGGAGCGGGAGACCCCTCCCCCGCAGCCGGAAGCCAGTTTAGGAAGGAGTTCTCCTTCCTGCCACGGTGCCAGAGGAGGTGCCTTCCTGTCCTCGGGGGGTTTCCTGCTCCCTGCACCCGCCACTTCCTGCACGAACCGCACCCGCACTAGCACCTGCAGCCAGGGGGGAAGTGGAAGCAACCCGGGCCGAATGGAACCGGCAGGGGCTGGCTCTCCAGGGCCTGCAGCGCCACCTCCTGGAGGAAAGGATTTCTGCAGCCTGATCCCTCTCCCTCTGGTTCCTGGCCTCCTCCTTCCCCAGGCTCTGCTGGGGCCCCATCACCGCAGCAATGGGGGGGGGGGGGGGAACTGATGCTGATGTATGAATGCTACGTGCTTCCAGAACTGAGGCCCCTCTGTCTGACCACTCCTCCCCAGAGAGGTGCCAGCTGGGGCAGGCGTGGGGGCGGGGCTCTGAGGGGCGTTCCCTGGTGTACGTCCCAACCCTTAAACACACATCACAGAGGCACAGCCCAAGCCCACCCTCTCTGCGCGGTTCATAAGCCCCCAGCCCACCGTCACCCCTAGCCCCAGCCCTTCCGCCTTGGACATGGCACCGTCGGGATCAGCACTCGCTGAAGAGTCTGGAGCTTGGAAACATGATGCAGTCAACACTCCAAGGCCGTAGCTCTGCGGTTATTGTCAGGCAATAACGCCCCGTGACCTGTCGCTCGGCACCATGGCCCAGAGCCGCGCATCCTCGAAGCAAAATGCCATCTGGGGAAGGCCCCTGGCCCCTGGTGGACTGGCCAGGGGGACGGGGCAGGGGCCCTGGTGGACTGGCCAAGGGGACAGCGGAGTGTAAATGCAGACAGACGGCCACCCGAGGGCCAGTGTGGGGCCCGGGCCTGAAGCAAAGCCAGGGAAAGGCGAGATCTTGGGCCCTGGGCGAGGCTCCTATGCTCCCCACTCACACCTGTGCTGCCCCCACCGGGCATCCAGCGGCCGGTCAAGGCACACACTGAGGAGGGAGCAAGGCTGGAGCTGAATGTCCCCTGTGTGCGCAGGTGCCCCTTGTCCAGCCCTGCGAGACAGCCTCTTGAACCTCTGTCCCCTCCCAGCCCTCGCCAGGGGGCAGACACAGAGGAGCTGGAGAAGCAGCAGGTGCGTCCACACCGGCAGGAGGCGGTATTAGTCCCCGGCAGGCAGCTGGTGTCACACCGGAGCTCACGCTAAGGCCCAGAGACTCGGGACCTCATGGGACATCAAGGAGCAAGATGCTCCTCCACATCCTGGAAGGGCGTCCCCTTCCCAGGACTCCGGCCACCTCCGCCTCACCCTCCGGCTGGCCAAGCGGGCACCAAGCCACAGCTGGTGTCCTCCGGGCTCAGACGCTGCAAGCCTCCTCGCTGCAGATGGCGGGCCGGGCACCAGGTCAGCGGCCTCATCCACCACCCAGGCCCACCCAGCAATCAGAGGCCTTGCTTCTCCCGCTGCAGAGAGCGACCTCAGTGCCCTCCTCCCCTCCACGCCTCCCACGTCCCTTCCCTGCCCGCCACAGGCGTCTCTTGGCTCCCTCATGGGGCACCCAGCGCGCCTCCCCAGGCTGACCCGGAGCCAGGCGTGAGTGGGGAGCACAGAGGCCTCGCCCAGGGCCCAAGGTCTTGCCTTTCACTGCTCTCTCTTCTGATGACAGTTTGGACACCCGCACCTTCAGGATGGCCTGGCCTCAGGGCCTCAGGGCCTTTGCATTTGCTGTGCTCTCTGCCTGGAAAGTCTTCCTTTGGAGGTCAGCCTTGTCGGGTCCCCCTGGTCATACAGACTTCAGCTCTGTCACCTCCGCAGGGAGGACATCCACTAACTCCCCGACACACACGGACCTGCGCACAGGATCACAACACCTGTTCTTGGCTTCTTCACGGCCCTCATCCAGAATCATGCACTGATGTGTTTATTGGCCAACTGCTTGGCATCTAGTTCGCACGAAGCCCCAAGGAAGCCAGGGCTGTGTCCCCCTCACCCCTTGCCTGAGGCCAAGAACCTAGCAAGTGCCTTCCAACTGTGGGACCTCAATAAATATTCAAAAAGTGCATTGGAATGAGCCTGGCGACGGAATGACAGAAGGTGAACTCAGAGCAGAAGAAACAGAGATCGCGGACACCGGCCAGGGGCAGGGGGGAGGGCAGCAAGGAGAGGGGAAGCGCTGGGCGTGCGGGTTCCTCCCACCCCAGCCCTGCAGCCCCGTCACACCCATCTGCTCCCACAGATCCGCCCAGCCCCAAAGCATGTCATGTTTTAGAGCAAAGTTTCAGAGCTGGTGCTTCTCCACTGATTTCCTAGGGGCATGTTGCTTTGTTTATTCAGCTTTGCTCAAGTCAGAGTTTCCTCATTTATTTAAAAAAAAAAAAAAGGGAAGGAGCATCCGAAGGTCTAAAGACAGAAGGTTCTCCACCAGGAGCTGAGGTCCCCATTGCTGTCCGTCCAGAGCTCAAGCTGTGGCCAAGACCATTTTCGGAGCTCAGGCTACTCGCCAGGAGGAAATCTCCCGTTTCTCTGCCCAGTCACATGCGCAGCCTAAGTGAATCCACAACTGACCCCGTCTGCGGAATCCATGTGTGGCTGGTAAAGGCGTGCCCGGGGCTCGAGGGCCTCCGGGCAACGGGGTTCGAGTGGGTGCCTCAACACAGAAGTTTCTGTCCAGATCGGACAACCGACTCTGAGCAGCAGAGAGACACTCTGATTGCAGAAGTCAAGCGGAAGAGGGTGGGTGGGAAAGGCTTCCTGGAAAGGAGTGTGGGGACAGACCAACGGACACGGAGCCCCACACAGACACACAGACAGCCAGTGTCACAGGAAGGCTGGCCAGGGGGACCTGAGAGAAGAGGAGGTACATGGACACAGGGGAACCCAGGACGTCCCGAGGTTGGCTCCCATCGTCTGCCCAGAGGGGCTGGGCCTGGGCTGCCCTGGGCGTGGCGCGAGTCCAGCTGTGTTCTGGGCCAGAGGTGAGGCTCCCTAGCCGTCCTGGGGCGGGGGTTGGGGTGCAATTTAAGGCCTGGCCCAGCCCAGGATTTCCCCACTTCCTGCCTCCCAGAGGAGCCAGCCTGGTGTAAGGAAAGAAAACAGTGAATCAGGGGCCTTACCTCACACCATATACAGAAATTAACTCAAAATGGATGGAAGGCAGGGGCCCTGGGCGGCTCAGTTGGTTAGGCGTCTGATTCTTGATTTCGGCTCAGGTCATGATCTCGCGATAAGGTTCATGGGATGGAGCCCCACATCAGACTCTGCACTGACAGAGTCAGTCTCTCTCCCTCTTTCTGTCCCTTCCATGCTCATTCTTCCTCCCTCCCTCTCTCTCTCTCAAAATAAATATTTTTTAAATGGATCAAAGGCCTAAACACCAGAGCCAAAACTACACAACTCTTAGGAAAAAACACAAGGGAAAAGTTTTGTGACAGTGAGTATGGCAGCAAAAGCACAGGCAACAAAAGAAAGAACGGTACCGTTGGACTGGGTCAAAATTCTGAGCTCCTGTGCGTCGGGGAACACCCCCAACAGCGTGAGAAGGCAGCTCGCAGAACGGGGCAAATACTTGCAAATCACATACCAGGTAAGGGACTAATATCCTACATATATAAAGAACTCCTACGACCAATAACAACAACAACAACAACAAAACCCAAACAAGCCAACTAATGACTTGGCGAAGGACCTGAAGAAACATTCCTCCAAAGACACACAGTTCCAACGAGCCCAGGAGAAGGCGCTGGAAGTCACGGAGCGTTCGGGAAACGCACACCAAAGCCACAAAGAGACAGCACTTCACACTCCTGGGACGGCTGCTGGCCACACAAATAAAGCCATCAAATGCGTCGGTGAGGCTGTGGGGAATCGGCACCCTCGCGCCCTGCTGGTGGGACTGTGACGCGGTACCGCGGTTGGGAAAGCTGTGTGGAGGTGCCCACAAAAGTTAAACACAGAATCCCCACAGGATAGAGCAACGGTGTTTCTGGGGATGTTCGCCAAACGTCTGAAAGCAGGGACTCGAGCAGGCATCCGCGCGGCCACGCTCATAGCAGGAAATGCCACAAAAGCAAAAAGGTGGAAACAACCTACATGTCCCCCCGAGGACACAAGGAGACACAGAGGGTGGTCTGTGCACATAACGGGACGGTGTCTGTCTTACACTAGGAAAGAAACTCCGACCTCTGCCCCAACGCAGCTGAACCTCGGAGAGACGATGTTAAATGAGGGAAACCAGGCACAGAGGACAGACGGAGCAGCATTCCACCTCCGTGAAGCTCCCGGAACTGCCATACGCACAGACGTGGAACGGAGGGGGCTGGGGAGGAGGGAGAGTTGAGGTTTCGTGGGAACCGAGTTTCACTTTGATACCCGGCTGGTTGCACAACTACGCGCATACACTTAGTGCCACCAAAACGTCTGCCCGAACGTCGTCCGAATAGAAATGCTTATGTTCTGCATCTTTTACCACCATTTTTGAAAAGAATTCAGAGTCCTGGGGCGCCTGGGTGGCTGGGTCGGTTGAGAGTCTGACCCTTGACTTTGGCTCAGGTCATGATCTCACGGCTTGTGGGGTCGAGCCCCACGCCGGGCTCTGCGTGGACATCGCAGAGCCTGCTTGGGATTCTCTCTCTTTCTCTCTCTCCCCCACTTGTGCACACTCGCTCCCTTGCTCTCTCAAAATAAATACACTTGCAAAAAGAAAAAGAGCTCAGAGTCCTGCACAGACCCCGGGCAGCCCAGGCCCCTGTGGTACCTGAGACCTCCAGGGGCCACTCAGTAGCCAAAGGCCCAGGACAGCTCCAGTCAGGAGGGGGGAGCTGCAGGGAGGGGCTACGTGGAAGGGGGGCAGGGCAGCCCCCCGGGCCGGCTTCCGCACGAGGCTGAGCTCCCCGCGCCTCACCGGGCACAAACGACCGGGTAGAAAAGGCTGATGGGAGGTCCTGACAGGAGACACGGAACCACCCTGCGCATCTGGGACATGTGAGGACTGTGGCGGTTGGGGTGGTCCCCCCACAACCACAGGTCCCCCCTGGAGCCTGTAAACATGATCCTATTTGAAACAAGGGTCTTGCAGGTGTGATTAAGGATCCTGAGATACGTCCATCCCGGCTTACGGGGGGGAGGGGCAGTCCAGCGCTGGGTGCCGCCCTGAGAGAGAAGCAGGAGAGACGGGGGACGCAGAAGGCTGTGACAACAGGCAGAGACTCGGTGATCCTTCCAGAGGCCGAGGGTCACCGAGGACGGGGAGAGGCCCAGCACAGCTCCTCCCTCGGGGCGTCCAGAAGCAGCCAGCCCTGCCCACACCTTAAACTTGTACTTCCAGCCTCCAGAACTTTGAGACGGCCGACTGCTGTTGCTTTAAGCCACCCTGTCTGTGGCACTTGATTTCGGCGGCCCTAAGAAACTCCTCTGGGGCCCGAGTCCCGCGCGGGTCAGAGCCCGGAGAGGAAGAGGGTCAGGGGGCGGAGGGGGGGGCTCCCAGCCATGCCTCTCATCTGGGAGATAAGGAAAATCAAGCCGGAGACAGCCAAGCCGGTCCAGGCAGCTTGTGAGCCGCAGCGTCTGTCCAGGCCAGGGTGAGACGTGCCCGGGGACCCAGGGCCAGGTGAGGACGGAGGCACTGCCCCCATGGGTGGGGGTGTCCAGCTCCCTGCCCCCCCAGGACAGTGCCCACCCCTGAGAAGAGCAGACCAGCAGCCCCCCACCCCCAGGTGAGTGCCGCGCGCCTGTCTGCGGGGGGCGGACGGCCAGCCAAGGGCAGACCTGCAGGGCCGTGGGGGGGGGGGGGCGGCCCTCCGGGGACCCCGCCCACGTCCAGGACAGAGCAGAGTCACTTCCACGGTCCCTGCCTGCAGCTCAGCCGCGAGGTCCCTCCCGCCCTCCCCGAGGCCCAGCTGAGTAACAGCTCCCCAGTGGAAAGTTCCCTTCTCAGAGATTCTCTCCCTGCTGAAACACAAGCCCTTGGAACAAGATAAAACTGCTTAATTTGTAAAAGCCACAAAGCCAGTCCCGAACAAGGGAAAGAACCCGACCCTTGGCTGGAAGGCGCGGCCTTCTGTGTCTCCGCGCCAGTCACCGCTCCATGACTCATCCGAGCCCTGCTGACGAGCCCTCCGGCGTCCTCTCGGGGTGGGGGCAGGGGAGGGGGCGGCCTCTGAGGGGGCCCAGGGTGCCCACCGCCAAGGAGGACCCCGGGCCCTACACTCACAACCCAGGCAGGAGCCCAGCGCCACCAGGAGGACGGGGCAGATCTGCCGGTCCTGTGTCTGCCCGCACCTGCCCAGGCCCCGCCCCTTCCCCAGCGACCCCTCCTGGACAGAACTGGGCAGTGGCCGAGGGCCCGTCACACACCCCTTATATGCCAGCCCTGCGGGCATGAGCAGCAGCACCCTGTCTGGAAGGATGGAGAGGGGCGCTGGGCCGGGCAGGCACCTCTGGCTGGTGTGGGGCACGGTGGGGGGCAGAAACAGTGGTCACAACCGCCTAACGGTGGCGGGACAGGGGGACGTGTCCAGGGAGAAGGAAGGTGGCTGCAGGGACCCCACAGAACACACTCAGAAGCCCCGTCGGCAGTGGGGCGCTGCCTCGGGCCGTGCTGGTCCAGCTCATTCAGTTGACAGGTTAGGAAACTGAGGCCCTGGCCCCCAGAGGGACTCGCTCAAGGTCCCTGCAGGGACAGGGGGCCCCAATTAAAGCTACAATTGAAGACCAAGGTCAAGATCTGAGCAGGTCTGAGGAACACCTCGGGAAGGACGGGAGGGTTCCCATTTTCATTTCCGTCGGTAACCGGCTTCTAACTGAGCTCTGACAGAAGCGATTTCAGTGACAGCGTACCCCTGGGAGGACTTCGCCGATAGCACCGAGTTTTCCGCAGGCACGCCCTGAGAGAGGGTCCCCTCTGCGCCCTCGCTGTGCAGACCTGGCCAAAAAGGGCAGCAGGTCCTCGCGGGGCCGGAAAAGCGCGGAGCTGAATGTTTCCAAAGGCAGTTTTGTTCAGTTCACGAAAAGCTCCCGGGGTCTGGTGAGCCCAGAAGGTTCCCAGGGTGCTGTCACCTCCCTGCTCTCTGCTGCCCTGGGGTCACCCGTCTGGGCCGTGGCCCGGCCGTCTGTAAAATGAAGCCCGGACCCACCGTCGCCCAGTTCCCGCAAGCCGGGCTGGTGAAGTGAGCACCGTCGCAAGCCCGCAGGGGTCCCGCTCAGCGCCCCCCGCCCCCGCAGCCCCGCCGGGCGGGCGCCGGGCAGTCTGGCTCCACACCCGTCCACCCCAGCCGGCCCGAGTCACTCAGCGCACGCCTTGCCTTCCGCAGGCCTCCGTGGCTGCCCTCCTCCTGTAGTGGTCCCAGCCGCGCACGCATGCTCACGCCGGTCAGCAGCTCCCCTCCCGGGGCTGCCCCATCGGCCCTGACCTCAGCTGATCGGATCCGCCCCTTGGAGCAGCAGACAGGAGGCTCCGGCCGGGCCATCCTTTCCTCTGGCCTCTTGGGGAACCCCCAATACACAGTGGCCAGCAGGCTCTGCAGCTGTGGGGTGACGTTCTGCGCCTCCCTGGGAGCCTCGGGAGCCCTAGGAGGCCCAGACCTGCACCGCGTACCAGGACCCTCAAGGGGCACGCTGCAAGCACCAGGCACTATAGAGAACTAGTCATGATGTCAGACGCTGACGGTCACAGCGTGCGGTGGCCGGCAGAGGGGCTGAGCAGCCTCACCCAGGACGGAGGGTCACCTAAGGGGGGGCTGCCTCCCTTCTCGTCGGGGTCAGCTCTTGCGCCACTCCGAGGCTCCGTGCCCGCTCCATGGGGGCCGCCAGTGAACATGGCCCCTCTGTGAGAGGCTGGACCCACAAGGGGAGAGGGGAGTGGTCCAGACCCGCCAGGCCCCTCTGTCCAAGGCCCCACCGTTCGCCCGCCCTCACTCCGTGCCCTGATGTGACATCGAGATGTTTTAAACAGCGACTGTGCCGCGGAGTCTGAGCCGAGCCCGCGACCGCTCATCCCCCTGGCCTGACGCGTCCCTCGGTGACCCCGGAAGCCGGTTGCTCCCTATCCCGTTGCGGGGCTCCTAGGTGAGTCGGGGCTCCGGTGACACCAGTGACCTTGGTGAGTGCCCCCACACTGCCAGCGAATAGGACCAGCCGTGTCTGCCGCGCGTGGGCACACACACGCGTCCACACATGTCTGCACGTCTCCCCGAGCCCGGGGCTCCACCCCGGTAATCAGCTCCTGGGAAGGCACCAACGTGCTATTTCAGGCAGGAGACCACAGACAGGGGCTGGCAGCAAAAACGCAGACCACACGGAGGACAAACACATCAGCGAGCGGCCCAGACGCGGGTCCCCCCCACCCTCTTCCGGGGAGCCCGGCGCCCACGGCCCCCCGTCCACGCTCCCGGCGCCCCGGGACCAGAAGTGGCGCGCACGGGGAGCCGAGGGGGAGGGAGCGAGCCGGGGAAGCAGAGCGGGCTTTAAATAAAAGCCAGACTTTGTGAAGCCCAGCTCTGGGAACGCTACGTCCCCGACCTCAGAACCGCCGAAAGGAAAAGAGACACGTCGGCAGAGATGAGTCCGAGGGAGCCCTGGGCGCTGGCTTCCCGAAGCGGCGATCCGGCCCGAGCGCGGGGAGGGGCGGCGGGCGGCCTACCTGTGATCCGGTCTCTCTCCATTACTACGGGTATATTTAGCAGCAGGCGGGATCCTGGCGTCCCCCTTTCCAGAGGCTTCCTCCCCTTCTCACCCCCGACGCCCTCCCCCTCTCTGCCTCCTCCTCCTCCTCCAAAAACACTCTTTGTCTGGTCTAATTTCTTCAATCTGTTGCAATCACGAATGCATCCAAATTACCACATTTCCATGTGCTGATCATATGTTCGTGCTCCAAACTGAAGTAGCATTGTCTCTTTGGCTCGGGAGGGAGAAGGGACTGAGGCAGAGAAATCCTGGAGGAGGCGGGGCGGGGGCCGGACGTGGGCGCCGAGCCTCCCGCAGCCCCGGTCCCGGCCGGACTCTGCGCTGGTGGCTCCGGAGGTGCGGCGGGCGGGCGGGCAGCTTCCGGCGGCCTCTCTCCACCCCTCCAGCCCCGCCGCCAGGCCCGCTGCTCCGTTTTAATATCCACTTGGAGAAGCTTAACTTCGCCTCCTGGAAACCAGCTCACGGTCAAATTCCTGGCGACGTCCAAAGTCTTTCATTTCCCCGTCCCACGATGCTAGAGGCCACAGCTTCCTTTGGTCGAAGCGCTTGAAAAGCCTAGTTCCCCCGTGTGCCCGCCTCACCTCGGCCCTGCCGCCCACCCCAGACCCTGGCCTCAGGCCCCGAGGAGGCAGGGCTGCGGAACACCTGTCCCGGGAGCCCAGGGAGCCCAGCAAGGCGGCCCCTCTCCCTGTCCCGACCGAGACCGCTGGCCGTCCCGCCCAGGCGAGGACGGGGTGGCGCAAGACAGACTTCCTGGAAGGTCCCACATACTCATGAGTCAGTGCACCCCGCTGTCCCCAGGGAGGGAGCTCCTCCACGACTCCCCACACTCAGCCCTTCCTCCGGGCCTGGCTGGGGGCTCAGCTGCTCCCTGCTCTCCTCCTGGGGGGGAGCGGGGGGAGGGGGCCGCTCACCTGGCGACCTCAGGGCCCTGCCAGCACCTGGTCCGAGTCAGGGCTGGGGGGCTGGGGCCTCCCCTCTGCCCTTTAGGCTTCTTTCCCTCGAAAACTCAAAACCGTTGGCCCCTGGCCCAGACAGACACGGGTTTAGCTTGCCTGACCCTTTCGAAAGAAAGCACGCATTGGGGCCCGTGCCGGACGCTCAGGCGATTTTGCTGAGAAATGCAGATTTCGCCCACATCTTGGAAAAGGGGGCACGTGCCCCACGGGCTGGCTCGAAGAGCATTGCCCCCCACAGATGAAACCGCCTTTCCACTTTGCCCTGATCCCCGGCCCCTTCACTCGTGTTCATTATTCTGAGTTTGCCCTCCAGTCCCACTTGGCCACATGAGCTGCGTTACCGTGAGGGGTCCGTGCACACAGGTGGCGCGGTCAAGGTCCCGGTCCACTCCTGCCCCCAAACACAGCCTCCGATGTAGCTGGCGCCTCTTCTTGGGGGCAGGGGACACCAAAGGGCGACCCTCTCCTTGCCCTCGCGGAGCCTGGAGGAAAGCTCCCAAAATGGCCCGCACGGTGATGGAAGGTGGGGTCCGACAGGCTGAATAATGGCCTCCGAAGGCATCACATCCTAATCCTTGTAAAGGGGGCCTTACGGGGTCAAGGGCGGGATCTTGAGGTCAGCCTGGCTTATCAGGGTGGGCTGTAACCACACAGGGGGAGGCAGGGAGAGATCTGCAGGACACACACAGAGAAAGGAATGTGAAGGCAGAGAGACCTGCAGACCCGTGGCTTGGAGGCTGGGTGCCGCCACAGACCGAGGGGCCGCAGCCCCCAGAACCAGGAAGAGGCCCGAGAAGGATCTGACAGCCCTGCCCACACCTTGCTCTCAGTATCCGGCTCTAGAAGCTGGAGAGAGCGCACTCCTGTGGCCGTGAGTCACCAAGGCTGTGGCCGTGGGTTATGACAGTCACGGGAAACACACACAGACGCCATAAACCCAAGAGTCAACTTCCCCGCACAACGTCTTCGGGCCGTGATATTTCATCCTGGAGCCTTATGTTCAACCAACCACTGACAATCCTCGGGGTAGGACAGTGGGGCTCAGGGGGGCCTCAGGGGCTTATTCATTCAGTCTCTTTTCTGATCTTGAAAAAATGCTCCTTACTGGTTTCTCTGATTATAAGCATAATACTTATCATTGCACTGAATTTAGAAATTACAGAATAGATATAAAGAAGAAACCCCTTTAATACTATGTGGGACTCCTGCCCCCTTCCCGCGGGGCCCAGCGGGCCCAGGAGCCCCCCGCCCCCAGCCAGGCCAGCTGGGGGAAATTCGGGTCAGCCAGGACGCAGGCCAGCCTGGGGGCGGGAGGAGTCCACCCAGGTTGCCTCCTGCAGGCGCCCGGTGCACAGGCTGTGATTTCGCTGCCGTGGCTGCTGGGCACAGCTGACCCTGAGTTTGTCCCCCGGCACAGTTTGGCTCCACGTGCACTCCCCCACCACGCCTGAGAACCCGAGCAGTCTGACCCAAGCAGGGGATAATTTGAAACCGAAAACCCGACAGCACGGATGGGCTCCAGTGAGGCCGGTGTTAGTCATGAGACAGCTCAGTGGCCCGGCGCAGAGGTGGGGTGAGGCCAGGCTATGGGGGAAGCGGCCACCAGCCCCCTGCGGCTCACCGAGTGCAGGCCGAGGCGCCAGAACTCTCCACTCCAGGCGGGGCCAGACCTGCACCCCCAAAATAAGCTCCCCACATGGCCCCATCCTCCGCTGAGCGGTTACATAAAACTTGACGCCTGCCTAGGAGTGCGCGGCGCGTTAGCATACTAAAGGCGGTGAGCAATCCCAGTGAGGGCGCAGGCTTGCTTTAACCCAGCACTTCCCAGACTGCATGCCACCTGCCACCTGAGAGAGGCAGCCCCCCGCCCCCGCCCTTGACCCTGGCTTTGGGAAACCTCCCGTAGCAGCCAGCAAGTCCCAGCCCCCCCACCACCTGGCCACTCCAGCCTGCCCACGTCCTGGGGTGGGCATCTCTGCCCACCAGTTCTCAAGACCGTGTCTCCCGTCCTCCACCTCCCGTGGATCCGTGCCTGCCCCCGCCTCCTCCCGCCACCTTCTTTTCGATGGTACCATCACCCGTGAGGGGCAGGGTACAGAGTGAGGATGGCTTTCTCAGTAAAGACGCCGCTCAGCCCCTCTCGGGCACATCAGCACCCGCTGGGGTGGGGACACCCAGGTAAGCAGCGTCCCCGGGGCGCCCCGAACACCCACCCACAGGCCAGGAGGATGATCCCATGGCCCTGCTCCTGGCGCACCCTTGGAGGAGGTTGGGGGGGAGAAGAGACGCCAAAAAGGAAGGTCACTCTCTGAGGCCCTGGGCTCAGCCTCTCCACCGCCCTCGCCAGCGCAGACGTCTGCGCATCCTCCGTGATCAGCTCCAAGCTCCCACGGAACTCTCCCTCTGAAAGATGACTTTTCCGTTCATTTCCTGCTCATCCCCAGACTCCACAACTGAAGTCTGTTTCTCTGAGTTAAAAATAAAGAGGCCCCATCCTGATCCCTCCCGCTGACCCTGCTGCGGCCGCTGCTACTGGACCTCCCAGCAGAGCGGCCGGCCGGCCCCCAGCCTCCCCGAGCAAGACAGATTCCGGGCTGGGGCCACTGCATCCCTCTCTGGAACCTTCTCTCCAGGTTTTATTGTGCAGCAACTTTCGGCTGCTCCTACGTAAATACAAGCCGGCTACCCTCTGTCCTTGGGGCGGCTGCAGGGTGTACCGGTGACGATTTTGCTTTGGGAGTTCTTCCAGGACAGGGTGGAAGGGGGTCCAGACAAGGGGAGAAGCAGCCCAGATGGGGTTCACAAGCCTCACGCTCAGCGAACTGCCCCAAGCTGCCCCTAAACGGGACCCCAGTTGCCCCGGGTGATGGCAGGGGGACCTCGGGGTACGAGGACAGGTTCTCTGGAGAGTCTGCCCCCCGGGGCCCCGGGGTTGGAACTTCTGCCCAGAACCCTGAAAACTCCCCCGGAGAACTGGTATCTTTCACTTCCCCGCTGGGAGCCCAACGTCCTACCCGCTCAGCACCCACCCAGTAAACGCTCGCCGGGTGAACAGTGAAGCTGAAGACGGAACACGCAGGCGCTCCCGGCCAGCGCTCCCGGCCAGCGCTCCCGGCCAGCGCTCCCCAAAAGAACATTCTGCGATGACGTAAATGTTCCATATCTACCTCGTTCAATATGGAAGCCACGTGTGCCTACTGCTGAATGGGTGTCCTCCTCCTCCTCCTCCTCCCCCTGGAGACCTCACATTCTCCATAAATTTCTTCACCAGAAGACAAAGAGAAAAGCCACTTTTCAGCCAAGGCAAAAGAAGGCGGATACTTCTATTTTAGACTCTTTCTTTGGCCAAGTGTCCCCAGCTTCTCCTATCAAGTTTAATTCAACAGTATTTACAGCCTGCTAGCGATGTGTCGTGAGAACACGGAGCCCTGTGGGTGGGAGGGGAGGACGTCGAACCCCCCCCCCCAACTCTCTCCCCACCTCCGCCTGCTAAAGGAGACTGAAGGGCCAGGTCAAAGTCACCGCGGAGAAGAGAACACCTTCAGAGACGGGAAGGTGGAGCGTGGCCATCCGATGGCTCGAGCACCCAGAGCATGGAGGGGGGAATCAAGAATGAGAGCCTGGGAAGGGGGCCGGGCCTACTCGGGTTTAGCGTATCCTATGGGCAGACGTGAACCAAGGTTTTTTTTTTTTAATAGTAGGAGGACCATGAGCAGGTGTCACACAGATGGAGCCTATGGCCCAGGCCTGGGCACAGAGGTGGGTCTCGGCGAATGCCACTAAATGCTGATGGGACCAGAGCTGCCTCCACGTGGAGAAGGGGTGCGGATGAGGAGGGACCCGAGGCCTGACCGGGCCCAGGCCATGAGGCCGCCCATGCAAGTGTCATCTGGGGAGAGGGTAAGTCGACGAAATCTTGATGACCTGCCGACCTGAGGATGGTGGGGGTGGGGCCGAGGTCAAGACCGACACTGAGTTTCCTGCTTGAGCCCTCGATTGGAGGGTCAGGCTGAGATGTGACAGGAACAAAGGGGCAGCAGGTGTCAGCCCGTGGGAAAGGACGTGCTAGTGAGGGAAGCCTCTGAGAGCCCAGGGCCCTGCCGGCGGTCAGCCAGGCTCCGGCAGCGTCCCCTCCTCCCCCTCGGCCGCCACGGAGGTCTGCTTGCTCCCTCTGGGCCTCGAGGCCGTGATGATGGGGGGGTAGCCTGCGTACAGGTGTGCGTCCTGAGCGCGAGGCTGAGAGCTCACTGGGCCCGGAGCAGGAAGGGGTGCATGAGCCTGGACAGAAAGATGGGTGGGGGAACCCGCCCGAGATCCCGGGGGGCACCCGCTTGTGAGGCGTCCTCTGTGAGGGCAGAGACCCGGCCCTCGTGCACCCGCCGCAGCCCAGCGGGAAGGCATGGGAGTTTCCTGGGGCCACGAATGAATCACCACAAACCAAGGGGCTTAAAATAACAGAACCTGATTCTCTCCCATGGTCTCTTCTTCTGGAGGCCAAAGTCCAAAATCGAGGGAACAGCAGGGCTCAGCTTCCTGCAGCGGCTGTGGGGAAAACCCTTCTGGTCCTTTCCGGCCCCAGTCCCGGTGTCCCCTGGCTGTGGCCGCCTCACTCCAACTCTGCTACGTCTTCACATGGCCTCTCCCCCATGTATGTCCCCTGTGTGCCATGTCCCTTCTTGGAAGGACCCCCCCGCCACTGGCTTCAGGGCCACCCTACCAGCTGTAGAGCCTCATCTCGAGATCCCTAACCAACCAGGCCTGTAAGAGACCAAAGTCCAAGTCGAGTCACTCTCTGAGGTTCCGGGTGAACATGAGTCCTAGGGGGACACCATCCAACCTCCCACAGAAGGAAGGAGGCCCCAACCTCAGAGGTGCTTGAAGGAGGAAGAGAAGGACCCAGAACACACGTGATGGGCAGACAGAGAAGGCTCTGAGAGACCCGGGCCGGGGACAGCCGGGCCGCAGGAGGTGGTGAGGAGGCTGACCGGGTGTGCTGTGGGAACCAGGGCAAAGGTGGCCCAGAAGGCGAGTGAGCACGGGAAAACAGACCGGAGGCCACTTGGGAGGTCTGAGTGTGGGCATCCTCATGGCCCGGAAGGTCTGCCTGGGGACACTCACAGGGGCACGGATTCACGTGAGGATGTTTCCAACGGCGTCTGTCATGGAGGAACCGTCCGTGGACCTCCAGCAGCAGGCAAGTGGGAAAGTAGATGCCTCCACCTGCTCAACGGAGGAGCCCTCGCCCGCGGTCAAGATAAAGGAGCTAAAGCCACGTGGACCCTGCGTGGACCCTGCGTGGACAAGTCTCAAAGCCATCCTGTCGCGTGGAAAAGCAAAGAGCAGCAAACAGCCACCTCCCCTTGGACACCTGATGTGATGCCGCCGATCTGCAGGACGAGACCACGAGAGACCACACAAGACCACGCGAGCTGCCCACGGACACACGGCACAGACACGCCCTGTGGGGACCGGCTCTAAATCCAAACAAGTGGTCACCAGATGGGCGTGGGGAGGGTCACCAGGGCCTTAGACCACACCTGTGACCCCTTACGGCTCACGTGGAATGGTGGGTGCACAGCTGTTCTGCCGTTTCATTCTTCACATTTATGTGTCTACAAAATCCATTTTAAAAAATTTTTTAATGTTTATTTTTGAGAAAGAGAGACAGAGTGTGCTCGGGAAAGTACAGAGAGAGAGAGGGAGACACAGAATCTGAAGCAGCTCCAGGCTCTGAGCCCGATGCGGGGCTTGAACCCATGAGCCATGAGATCATGACCAGAGCCGAAGTCCAACGCGTACCCGACTGAGCCCCCCTGGCGCCCCGTACTGATTCCATTTTATAAAACAGGAGCAGACGTGCGTGAGCTCCTCAAAGCACCGACCTGGGTGTGGCTTGAGACGGAAGGCTGTGGCTCGGGCCGGAAACGGCCATCCCTGGCCTGGTACCCAACACAGCCTCGTGAAGGACCTGAACTCCGGGAGGACTCGGGGTCCAGGGTCCCAGACACGGGCCACCAGGCAGCGCGTGGGACCAGAGGTCAACCTTCGGGGAGGGGAGGGAGGGCAGCGGCTCCCGGTGGGGATTCTCCAAGGGTCAGAGGGACGGGGCAGGGGGCTCCGAGGCTGGGGGTCCAGGGGAGAACCCCGCCTGGACCGAGGTCTTAGCTGCAGGACTTAGGAGCAAGAACCAGGAAGACAAGGAAAGGGCATCCGGGGCCAGAGCCCGCACAGGCCCCCCCAGGGAGGATTTCGTGTGTCAGCAGGCAGTCCCACGAGAAGCCCAGATCACCGGCTTGCTGCTCTGGGCTCTGGCAAATTATGCCTTAGGCTTCCAAGCAGAGCCGTGGTGGCGGCTGCCAAGTGCTGACGGCACAGAACCGGCCGGCCTGAGCGCAGGAAGCGAGGGCCAGAGGAGCCTGCGTCCACGCAGCGTGGGGCGCCAGTCTCCCCCAGGCTTCAGGAGCCTGTCTCCAGCCCGTCACAAGACAAGGCCCCCAGACCCAGCCGAGCTGGTGGAAGGGAGGGGGGACACAGAGACGCGGACCAGCTGCAAAAAGGCAAGGCGCCCCAGAGAAAAGTTCCCCAGAAAGACAGAGGCAGCCGGGTGGTGCAGTGGTTAGTGGCCCACCATGGCTTGGGGTGGGGCTGGGGGGCGGAGCTCCTGCTCAACCACGGATGTGAATCACTCGGCCGCCCCGGAGACCTCCAGCCGGGCGTCACCCTTCCCTCCTCCCACCCGGCCCCATCCTGCGCCACACAAGGCCCCAGACACAACTGTGTGGGCATCCCGGCCTGCACCTCCCTGCGCCGCCAGCACCGCCACCCCCATTCCCTGCCAAGAGCTGCCCCTCGGCCACCCCCTGAGCCTGGGGGTGCCCAGCCCGCGGGCGGGTGACACCTCTGACCTTGGGGAGGTTTGCACTGGCCCCGGAAGTAGGCGAAGGAACCTCTGGGTAAGGAATTCGAGGGAGCCAGCATGATGCGGCTGCCAGCTACATGCAGAAACTAGGTGGAAATTAATCCAAAATAAAGTAATTAAGGAATTCTATGCAAGCGACTGAAAGAATGAAACAAATGTAATGTACTCTTCAGGCGGTCAACAGTCACGTGTAGCTGGCGGTCCCCACGCGGGACAGAGCAGGCACGGAACGTTCCCCCCATCCCGGGAAGGGCTGGTCTCCAAGGTGGACGTGGGCCCTAGGGGAGGTGAGGCCCCACCTCCGGGCCCAACACCCTCCGTGAAAGGAGGCCACCAGCGTGAACACACACGGGAGGAACAGCTCGGCCACAACCATCATGAGCTTGCATCCTGGACACTGGTCACCGTTACCTATCTGCTCTGTCATGGGGGCACCTTCTCTTCTGCAGGGTCACAGGGAGCAGGTGCAGGGGACCAACTGGCTCAGAGGTGCTCAGAGTCAAAGCCACTCTCTCACGGGTGGCCCGTCCCCCCGGCACCACGGCATCTACACCCACCTCCGTTCTGCACGCATGCGCCTTCTCCCCGCGCTACCTACAGACCCGCGGCTGCCCCGCCCCCATGAGGCACTCCTCTGGCAGGGCTGCGGCCAACAGGCCTGAACGTCCCTGAACCCTGGACGGCAGGGGAGGGGCCCCGCTCACCAGAGAAGCCCAGGCGGGATCGAGGGCGGGCCCACGGCCGAACACGCCACTTACCTGGGCCGGTGGGGTCCTTCCGGAGCCGGTTGCTGGAGGTCCGTGTGACTCCTAGAGACAGGGGCAGAAGGCAAAGGTCACACGCGGCTCTGGGGGGCGCTTAACACTGGGCTACCCTCACCTCTGCACCTGCGACAGGCTCCAGAGCCAGAAACCAGAGGCCCTCGCCCTCCCCAGCGACACGGAGGCCCAGCGGCCGCGGGGCCAACCTCTTTGCACACATTCCCCCCAACTCCTACTGCTCCGTTTGGCAGCCAAGTTTCAGCTTGTCTGAGGCCATGCAGCTACCAGGACCTGAGCCCAAAACGAACCCGAGTCTGTCAAACTCTAAAATCTGGGTTTGGGGGCGCCTGGGGGGCTCCGTCGATTAAGCATCCGGCTTCAGCTCAGGTCATGATCTAACGGTTCGTGGGTTCGAGCCCCGCGTCGGGCTCTGTGCTGACAGCTCAGAGCTGGAGCCTGCTTCGGATTCTGTGTCTCCCTCTCTCTCTGGCTCTCCCCTGCTCTCACTGTCTCTCTCTGTCTCTCAAAAATAAATAAAAAACATTAAAAAAAAAATTAAATCTGGGCTTGGCCAGGTGTGTGGTACCGTCCTGTCTGCAGGAGGGTGAGGCGTGCCAGGCCCCAGTCAGGCACCTGCCGCCCCCTGGGATGACGCACGTCGACCTGTGTTGTGAATTGAGGTCTCCCTGCGCCAGGGTCCCTGACGCGGCCTTCCCACCCCCGACTCTGGGGCCGGGCGGAGCTGGGCTGGGTTTGGGGGGTGGAGGCTGAGCTGTCCTCCCCCACAGCCCCCAGCAGGGAGCCAGAACAGAGCCCCAGATTAACCCGGCCTCCTGCCGCACGCGCTCCGTCCCGGCACGCACCCCCTTGGGCCAGCGCGTGCTCCTTGGAGAGGCTTACGGCCGGCAAGTCCCGACTCGAGGAGATATGCTGAGGCGCTAAGCCGGGCAAGGCCGGAGCTGCCAGGAAGGGCACTGCGGGAGTGCCAGGGGGCATGCTACTGCTGCCCGACCACAGTGCTCAGGACGCGTGCTGCCTGGGCAACCGGCCACTCTTCGGAGGGCTGCAGGGACACCCCGAGTGGCCAGCTGTGGCCCTCCCCACAGACAGCCAAATGAGTGGGAGAGGGACCCAGGGTTAACCCAGAAACCTGCCCACACCCTCCACGTGGGGTCAGAGGGGCCCCTCCTGCCCGGCAGTCCTCCGGAGAGGCCCTTACAACGCTCATACGCTCATCCCGTCCACAAACCCAGCCCTAAACTGAACAACGGGCCCTGGAGGTGGCCAGCATTGCTCCCAGAGGTCCCGGAGCCCCACAGGGCGGCCCACAGACCTGGCTTCGTGTCCAGCTCCCGGGGACGCACATGCTCTGCACCTGTCAGATATGAGTTTGGCAACAACAGCAGACCGGGCGCAGTCCGTCCTTCAGGGTCACTGCCGCTAAGCCCGGCCTCTTTCAGGGGTCGGGGGGGACCCCAAGATGTGCCCCAAGTGTTGAGCCCCCACACCAGGAGACAGCACCGAGAGATGCCTAGGGCCTCCGGGAGGCAGGCGGGACCACGCTGACCCTGGAAGCAGGCGGAGGTGGGGGCAGGGGTGCTACGGGGTAGTGAGCACATGGCTCGCAGAGGTTCTAGAACAGCCACGGGCTTATGTCCACCCCCCCATTCACCCTGTGAGCCGGGTGCCACCACGGCCATCTCAGACGCGGGAAGCGAGATCTGGAAGCCCCCAGCGCCGAGCTCTGCCTCGGAGCCCCTGCCCTGCCCCGGCCACAGCGGCCCCCTGACGGTTGACTGTATGTGTCCACATGACTGTATCCCCAGACGCCCAGATATTTGGCCAGATGTGATTTCTGGGCGTTTCTGGGTGAGGGGAGCGCCTGGCCTGGTGGACTGAGTGCGGCAGGCCGTCCCCTCACACGGCAGACGTGGGTGGGCCAAGGACGGGATGAGGGAGGTGCTCTGGGCGCACAGCGGCTCCCGGGCTCCCGGGATCAGGCTGAACCGCTTCCTGGGACATCCAATTGCTGGGATTCCTCAGTCCCCATCATCACAGGAGCCCGTTCCCCGCTGACGTGTGACCTCACGCGCTCACGCATCCTCGGTGCCCGGCCACCCTGATGAAATGTCTGCTCACCACCGAGCGGTGGAAACAGTCCCTCCTCCACGGCCCCCTGCAGGCCAGCCCTGCCCCCACGGGGAGGCTGGAACCAGCCTCAGGCCCTCGGGGACAGGAAGGTCCTGCACTGGGCTTCCAGAACTGACGGCCCCCTTAAGACTAGGAGAAGGTGGTGGCTCTGGCGGGCTGCCCAGGGCTGGGCGGGGCCAGAGGGGACAGGCCCTGCCCCCAAGGCTGCTGGGGCGTGAGTGTGGGCATCCCCAGCCTCCGACGGCCGCTGACCACGACGGCCGAGAGCTCTCTCCACACACCTGAGCGGGCGCCGCACTGCATGTGACCACCCAACACACACACACACACACACACACACACACACACAGGCACACGCCACTCAGAGGTCCTGCCGTCGGGCTGAGTGGCACCAGTGAGCTACAGCTGTGCCTGTAAATCCAGTGAGTCCCCAAAATGGAAACAGTACGGGGTGAGGAACAGAGAAGGAATGGGCCCAACATTCCTGTGGATTGACTCACTTCCGGCTGGGACTCCCCCCGGGGCCCGCTGGCCGCCCACCCGCGCCCCTGCCCCGGCTTCCAGGACAAGGACGACGGGAAGAGGGTCGATTCGGGCTCCATGCCCCCCCCACCCACCCACCACCAGGGCGTCTGGTCCTCACGCCCCGTCCTGGGCTCGCTCCTCCCGGAGCCCGGGCTGGGGCTGGCGCGGCCCTGAGGGGGAAGCCAGCATCTGTCTCGGATTTCTTGGGTGGAGTTTTTGTTTTATTTATACTGTTTATTTTTCCGATTTCCCAAAACACGCGGCTGGTGCCAGGCAGCCCCTGGCACCGAGAAGACGCCGGGCACACCGGGCACCGAGCCGGGGAGGGGGCGGGCCTGGGGTTCCCGCCGGGGAGACTCCCTCGGCCAAGAGCTACTGAACCCAGCTCCCTGGACCTCATTCCTCAGGCCCGCGTCAGAGTCCGGCAAAGAAGGAGCCAGAAAGGCCTCCAAGACATCTAAGGGCTCCCTTATTCCAGTTGAGGATTGAGTTATTTTTATGTGATTTTAAAATGAAACACACTCAGAAAAAGAGGAGGCGATTGGAAGTTCGGTCTGGAGTCCTCCCTGACTGAGTCGTTTTGAGTTTCCAGAGGCAAGGACAGCCCGCCGCCAGGCAAACAGGGCTCCCATCCCGGGTGGGCCAGGTGCCGGCGGCGCCCCCGGGAAAACGACCTCCATCCCCCACTCGGTTCCAGCCGCGGCTCCCCCGGCCACGGCGTGGGGACCAGGATAAAATGAGGTCAGACGCCGTGGTGCTCGGCACAGAGCCCAGCACGAAGGAGGCACCGTAGATGATGTGATTATTACCACCGGGTCATCACAGTCGTAATAACTTTGAAATTATTATCATTCACCTACCACGTACGCCAGCCCGGACCCAGGGATCTGTAATTAGGGGCTAAGAATGCTTGGCGGCCCTGAGCTAATGCGCCAGAAGCAACTAGAAGTTGTACCCGAGGCCCCGGGCACATTACAGCCAGGCCGCTGCTATGTCCCCCGGACCCCAAGAAACAGTCCTTCTAGGAACTGTGACTCCTGGTTCAGGAAAGCCCCAAGCCCTCCCTGTCTGCAAGTTAGGGGAAGGTGGGCAATTTCCGAGATCCAGAGAAAAGTCAGGCTTTGGGGAGCTCAGAATCCGGGTGCTTGCTCTCCCCAGACCCAGCCGCCTGGGGGACTCCGAGGCCAGGCCAAAGGCTGTTTCGTACCCGGTCACAAACTACAGGCCAGTGACCAACACCAGGAGAGTGTAACAGGCCCCCAAGTCGCTTCATATGAGACAGAAGTCAGCAGAGGGAGGAAAGCAGGACTCACCCCTGGCCAGTGGCTCAAACGGAATGAAAACGCAGCGTTCCCAAGCGGGAAAGAAGATGCCAGAAGAGGGGTGGGGGCTCCTGGGTCCTCGAGGGGAAGACGAGGATCCCACGCAGGGATGGGGCAGCCGGAATGGTCCGCGAGGCATTTTCCCTGTCGGGGCAGCGCTTGGGGTGGGGGCCACCTCCAGGCAGCAAAAATGGGTGCAGGTGCACGGCCCGGCGCCCCTCTCGGCCCGTGGCCGCCCTCCCCAGGGGCTGCCCCGGCCGCCAGCACGGCAGCCACGCAGACGGGTGAGCCCGGGTGCCTGTCTCATGGGCTGTCCTGTGCCTGGAGCCCAGGAAATTACAAGGTTGAAACGGTGAAGCAGGCACTGGGGACTCTAACTAGACTCTCGAGCGAATGGATTATTATTAGTTATTATTTTAATGACGGGAACACCACACTTAATCCAGAGCCACCGTCTCCGCCCAGGACCTGGCCCTGAGGCTTGTTGGGGTCACCCATGGCCTAGCACCCTGACTCCGGGGAAGGGTGACACCCCCCACGCCCCACTCACCCCCCACACCCACACGAAGTCCATTCTGCTCTGTGCCAACGACAGAAAAGGTCAGGACAGTACCTTCCTCCATCAAAAAGTCACCATTTTCTCAAAAGGGAGCTTTGCAGGAAGAGATGCTGTGAAAACTCAAACATCCATTTTCAATAAAGAAAAGAATCAATTTTCAAGGTCTGTCTTCAAACTCATGAGCGACTCTCGGGAAAGGACAAGGAGGTCCCAGCGACCTTGACCCTCCCGGCCACCCCCTCCCCCTTCAAGCCTGGGGGGCGGGGGTCCCAGGACACACAGTCTGTACCCCCCTTTCCCGAGGCTCAAGTGCTCACAGAAGCTGTAAAGGGCCTCACGCAAGTCAAGGTTGCAGGTTGGAGTAAAGAGTCAAATTCCAGGCTTATCTTTAGAGGAACCTGAGATAAGGAGATAAGCCTCCTCCTTCTTCTGCCCTCCGCCCTTGGCCTTGGCTGCCAGAAAGCGTGCATGGGCAAGCACCCGAGGAAGGTGCGGACGCCCTCCTGGTGACGCCCCAACCTTCTCCCCACCAAGGCTGTCGGCTTGGGCTGTTTTAGCAAAACCCCAACCCATTTATCCACAAGGGGAGCAATCCTTTTGCCTTTGGAAACATGCTCCTGCAAGGGACAAAATACTCCGGAAAGTTCTGTTTTCAGCAAAGGGGTCCCACCCCTTCTCTGACTCCCGGCCCGACCTGCCAGGCCTCTTGAGAGCTGGTGGTGCTCCCAGCCTGTGGTCCGCCAGCTAACGGGGCCGCTGGTGCGGGCGCAAAGCCCTCGGCCGCTGTTGGTGAGGCTCAGGCTTGACGCCCGGCTGCAGGGCCGGAAGCAAAGGCCCCAGGCAGTGCCACATCGTGGGCAAGGGCTCCGCGTGTGCGGCAAGGACCCAGGGCGAGCATCCACCTCCGGGTCTGGCCGCATCTTCAGGCGAGCGTTCAGCCTCGGTTTCTTGCAGACGCAGACTCGTGAAAAGTTACTGAGCCCCTGCTCTGCACCAGGCGCTGTTCTAGGAGTGGGGGTCACGGCACTGAGGGTCCTGGCCTCTCCTGGGGGCGCTCCAGGCCCAGTGGGGGGCCAATGTGGGTATCTGGCTCACACCTCCAGGAAGGTGCCAGCAGCTGATGGGCCAGGCAGCAGGCAGAGCTGTCGCCAGATGGCCACGTCTGTCATCGGTGCTGATCCAGGACTCACAGAGCCCGTCCCTCACCAGCTGGGCATCTGGGCTCTGGGGCCCACCCACGGCCCTGTGAAATCGGAAGTTCAGGGGCGCCTGGGTGGCCCAGTCTGTTAAGCATCCGACTTCAGCTCAGCTGATGATCTCACGGTTAGTGGGTTGGAGCCCCGAGTCGGGCTCTGTGCTGACAGCTCCGAACCTAGAGCCTGCTTTGGATTCCGTGTCTCCCTCTCTCTCTGCCCCTCCCCTGCTCATATGCTCTGTCTCTCCCTCTCAAAAATAAACATTAAAAAACAATTTTAAGTCTGAAGTTCAGATAAACAATAGACAATCAAGCATCATCCCTTGCCCACAGGAAGAGGTCTCCGGTCTCTGGTCTGCCAACCAGTGGGAGGCTTGCGAGGGGACCGGAAGGTGGGAGCGAGGGAGAAATGGGGCACCTCTTTCCTGTTCTCTCTGCCGTGGAAGGTCACGTCTGATCTCTGCCGAAAGCTGCAGCTCCTGTCAGTCAGGCCCCCATCTGTCCCCACCATCAGGGGGGCTCTGGACTGGTGACAGGACCTCCTCCCTCTGACCCCCTGATCTGGCAGGGAGGCAGCTGGGGGGGTGGGGTTCCTTGCTGATTTGCAAGTTGTCTCTGCAAAGCCAAAAACCTGAGCCCAAGGACGCTTGGCCAACTTGCATCCCCTTCAAGGCACTGAGAAGGGCCCTGACAACGTAGCGACAAGGTCAAACATTTTTGTAAACTTTGTGAGCCAGAAAACATCCCAAATCCAGTTAAAATCACGGTCTGTGTCCACGCTGAGTTCCTGCCCAACACATTCTCCTGTGCAAGGTGCCCCTGGAGCGGGTGCTGCCTTCTGGGGTTCCCGCCAAGGCGAGGCTGGACGGAAAGCTCTGTAGTTCGGACCCGGCTGGGTTACATTACGCAGCTCACACTTAGTTCTGCGTCTGCTTCAGTGGTGGCTCGTGGAGAGAAAGTCCAGCTACGTCCCTTCCAATCCCATCCCCCTGTGCCGTGCATGGTCGGAAGGGGTAAGATGTGAGCAAGTCCCGAGGGCGTGCAAGAAAACGTGGGCAATGGGGGGGAAGCGAGATGTGGAGGGACGGAGCCAGAAGCTCCTCGATGGAAGACCATTCCAACACCAGACACAAAGTCGTAAGCAGAGAATTCAATTCTGTTCCACGTTGAATCAAAACAAAAAGTATCGCTGGTCAGAAATAAATATACAGTTATCAATGCCCTGTACTTTACTGTTAATGTTTATTTTTATTTTTGAGAGAGAGAGAGCGAGAGAAAGCACGCAATCCGGGGGGGGGCGGGGGGTGGATGGCAGATAGAGGATCCGAAGCAGGCTCTGCGCTGACAGCAGGGAGCCTGACGCGGGGCAAGAACTCACAAACCGCGAGATCATGACCTGAGCCAAAGTGGGATGCTCAACTGACTGAGCCACCCAGGCACCCCATAATGCCCCCTACTTTCTCTGTCTTTCTTAAAAATAGAAATTATCTTAAAAATAGACTCTATCAGGATTCGTGTGTTTGTAGAGAAAAAATCGTGGCAGTACCACAAACTCTGTGTGAAGCCACACTTTTTAATGCATCCCAACCTCTGAAAGTAAAAAAAATAAACTTTGATTAGCCAGGAAGATGAATCAACTTTCTATTCTCTCGTGAGTAAATGATATTACCAAGTAAGTCATCACGTAAAGAAGAGATTGGAGGGGCGCCTGGGTGGCTCGGTCGGTTAAGCATCCAGCTTCAGCTCAGGTCATGATCTCAAGGTTCGTGGGTTCGAGCCCTGCGTCGGGCTCTGTGCTGACAGCTCAGAGCCTGGAGCCTGCTTCAGATTCTGTGTCTCCCTCTCTCTCTCTGCCCCTCCCCTGATCACACTGTCTCTGTCTCTCAAAAATAAATAAAACATAAAAATTTAAAGAAAAACAACAGTAGGAAAAAAAACATTGCTTTGGAGACAGTACGAGCTGTTGATTGTTAAAAGCATTCTTATGTTTCTGGATTTTCTCGTGCTTATGGGATACACCGGCTGTTTAAAATTTAAAGTTCGGGGGCACCAGGCTGGCTCAGTCGGTGGAGCGTGCAGCTCTTGATCTCGAGGTTGTAGGTTTGAGCCCCACGTTGGGTGTAGAGATGACTTAAAAACTCAAATCTTTTTGGGGGCACCTGGCTGGCTCCGTCGGGGAAGCGTCTGACTCTTGGTTTTGGCTCAGGTCACGATGTTGCGGTTCGTGAGTCCGAGCCCCGCACGGGGCTCGCTGCTGCGAGCTCAGAGCCTGCATCGGATGCCCTGTCCCCCTCCCCCCCCCCCACCCCCGCTCACACTTCCTTTCTCAAAAATACACATTTCAAAGAAAATAAAAATAAAAAACTAAAATCTTCCTTAAAAATAAAACTTGCGCCGTGTTGTTATTTTCTTCCTCATTCTAAACAAGGGACCAGGTCCATGCTTTTCAAGAGCTGCGTCCACCCCTCGCCGCCTGGCTCTGCCCCCGGCTGCTCCTGCCCGGCACCCGTGTGGTCAGTTCCCCCCACTGAAGCCCCTGGGCTCTGAGCGATTCGTTTCCTGGATGCACACGCGCCACGCACAAACTGCACGCATCACGTGAGAGAGATGAGCAGACTAACCAGGGGCCCACGGACCCAGGGGAACATCGAGGACAATGCAGAGAAAGGTTAGCACTCGGAACCTGCTGACCATGGCAGAAAGGCACAGCAGGAAGGCGCCCTGAGACACGGGTGAAGGCTCCGTCGGCCTCCGGGCCCCGTGGTTTAATGTGCCCCCGAGTCACCCAAGAAGCACACGCGTTTCATCCAAGCTTTGGATGGCGGCCAGAGTATAATCGGAGGACGCGCCACAGAGAGAGGTGGGGTCAGGGGTACAGAGCCCCGGGGAGGACTGGCTAGCGGAGTCGGCACCCAAGGAGGCCTGGCGGGTAGGCAGCGCTGCTGAGTGGCCTGGAGCCTGGAGTTCTAGAAGTTGCTGGAGTGACCAGGCAGCAGGAGGAATATCCATCAGGAGAGGTGACGGTCACCTGGGCGACCTGCCCCAAGACTCGGTCATTCGGGCTGGCCCAAGGAAGCCGGGGGACACCTCCTAGGGTCCAGATGCACCTGCTCGTAGGGGCCCAAGGAGGGAGGAGGAGAAGGGAGGCGCCCCTTGCGTCACGAGCCAGTGAGACAGGAGTCTAGCCCTGTGGGCAAGCGGGCTAATCTTTTATTGATCTTTAATTTAAAAAATCCTTTATCCTCACATGGTAGGTAAGGGGACACCCTAGTCTCTACCTCTTCTTCCAGGGACACCAATCCCACCAGGGGAGCCCCCCCCCAAGACCACCTAAACCGAGTTACCTCCCGAAGGCCCCACTTCCAAATACCGACCCCTGGGGCTTGGGGCTCGGACCTGCGGACTTGGGGTCGAGGTTTCAAACCGGCCCACCCTCAAAGCTGGAGAAATGCACGTCCTGTTCCTCCAAGCTCCTCACAAATGCGGCGGCAGGAACACTTGTCTGCACTTGGAGGCGAGCCCAGGAGTGATGAAAAAGGGCGTCATCATGCACCGTGTTTTAGGAAGCGAATTACCTGGAGGCATTTCCAGAAAGCAACAGCCCGTGTCCCGCAGCCAGAGGCCCGCCTGCCGCACCGTGTCCGGCTCCGCCGGAGTCCTGGGCCCACACCGTCCCGGAAGAGGCCTCTAGTAGGAGGACGGCTGTGTCACCCTCAGGGGACAGGCTCTCTGAGAGCTGAAGCCACAGTTCTGGAATCCACGCACGCCGTCTGACTTCAAGCCGGAGAAGCAGAATTAACGTGGTTCCTCTAGGGAACTCGAACCTCCGGGAAAACATGTTTACACCTTTGATAATCAAAGGTGCATGGCCGAGGGCCCACGAGAAGCAATGTTATGACCAATGACACTGAAGGATCTGTCCTTCCAATTTCCTGGTCACACTGACAATAGTTTAGGAGCCAAACGAACAACGGGGTGGGGGAGGGGGTGCAAAAGAGAAAGAATCGATGCACAGTGTTTATTTTCAGAAAGCTTTGCTTTAAGGGAACCTCCCCCCCCCACTAAAATACACAAAGGCCTGGCAGTAAAGTCAAGCCCCAGCCCCCAGGAAGGCGCGGCCAGAACCACTCCATCGCCAGGGCCGCGGGCGTCGGGGCCCCGATGCCAACATGGGCCAGAGATCCAGCACCTCTCCGCCCCTGCCTCACGGCGCGGCCGCTGTGCGCCCTGGGACATTGTGACCTCCCCACACTGTCTACACCCGGGCACCACTGTGCAACAAAAGTCTCGGTTTTGTTAATGATGTTTGCTAACGAACCCCCCAAATCCGTCCGAGTGGATGAGGCGGGCTCTTCACAGGCTGATCAGGAAGACAGCAGGCTCTGGATTTAACCCACTTCCAAGGGCTCGGGTTTCGGGAGCTTTATTCTCCCGCTGGGATCTGATCCCCGGTGGGAACAGGAGGTCCACCGGGAAGGCTGCGGAAGCCCCAGGATGCAGGTCAGATTGAGCCGCGGGCCAAGCCCGGGGCCGCCTGCCAGCTCGCCTCTGCCCAGCCCTCCCTGGTACCCCACCTCCAACCCGGGCAGGCAGCTGCTGCTGCCCGCCTCTCACCGCTGCCCCGACATGCCTGGCCCGGTCAGGATGTGGGGCCCTGGCACAGCCCTCGGGGACTTCCAGCGTGGCCAGCCCCAGTCCCCTTAACCGCCCAGGACGAGCCAGGCCTCTCCAGGCAGGAGCCAGAGGGAGGGCAGTGGACAAGCCCCCCATGGCCCTGTCTCGGCCCCACCCTGAAGCCCCAGGCCAGGGAGGACACTAGACTCTCTCCAGGGGGCGTCAGCGAGCAAGACCGAGGTCTTTCCGGCCCTCCTCGCCCCACCCACCACTCAGAGGGGCCCATGGATGTGGGTCCAGGTGGCCATTCGGGATCCGTGTTCCCCAGGACAACAGGCCGCTCCGGGAGGCGCAAGCCAGCACCGCTGGGAGCCATCAACGGCGGCGTGGGCTCCTGCCAGAGCGGGCGAGCGGCCTGGGCTCCGGGGGCCACCCTGTGACCCGGATCATCTTACTCTCCCCGCCCTGGAGGCCCGCAGGACGCCAGCAATCACGCTTCAGAGAACCAGGTCAGATTAGGCCGGGAACAAAGCCCGGCTCTGACAGAGGTCCACAGGGCCGGGGACGGCAAGACGCCTGGGAGCCGCCACCCCCTTCACATGGCCGCGATGGACCTGGGCCGCAGGGCGGGGACAGGGAGATAAGGCAGAGAGAAACTGGGCTGGGAGCAGAGTGCCACACTCAACCTTGGGGACCCAAGGCCCGGCCACCCTTCCCAAACTGCCGTGAGGGCCGCCAGAGAGCAGGAAGGACGCCGGGAGCCTGGCGCTCAGCGGCGCCCGGCAGATGCTTCTGGAACGAGCGACTGAACCCACCGGGATGGTCAGATCAGGCCAGGAACCTCAGGGGGAGACAGGCACCTCCCCAGCAGAGCCAAGGTCACACTGGGACACCGGGTCCCTCAGGACAGTGGGTGCCGTGGCCTCGTGGGCTCTGTGTGGTCTCTGTGTGGTCTCGTGTGCAGGTGGCCAGGGGGCTGCACTGCCGCTCGCCCCCACTGATGTCCCCCCGAAGCCCCGGCCACACCGAGAGCCGGCCATGCCGAGATAACAGCGCCAACAGAGAGGCCAGGAGCCCAGCCCGTGGCCTCCCTCCTCCTCACAGAGGCTCACACCCCCGGGGCCTGCGGCCTCTCTCTCCAGCCCAACCCCCACAAGGCCACCGCCCGGAACGGGCGCTCCTCGCCCCCGCTGGGCCCGCACGACTGTGTGCTGAACCTTCCTTATCGGGCACATCTTAGGCAAACTGCACGGCCCGGCAATGCTGCCAGTGGACAAACAGCAAAGCGGAAACAAGGTCCCGCCCCCAGGCCCCATCCACACGGGCGGCCTGGGGTGGGCAGGAGGGCTGCCCGAGGAGTTGGGTGGGGGGTGGGGAGCACCTTCTTCCTGCTCTTGGGCCCCTGGGGCTCCAGGTGGGACCTCCTCTGCAGACACCCCCGTGGCCCCGGGCTCTAGGCGTCTGCTCCTGAGAGTCGATCTCATGTCCCCTCTGCACCTGTCCTGGCTTCAACTGGCTACTTGGGGGGGAGGGGCGGTGGGTGACCTCAGACTCAGGCCCATCACACTGGACTCTCAGAGCCCCTCTGGGCTGGCCGGGGCATGCTGGTGGGCAGGGGTCTGTGAGCTGGGGGGCGCCAGGAGGGCAGGCGGGTGGGCCACCCATGCCTGAGCATGCCTCCCCACCCCTGCGGGAGCCCAAGGGGAGGGATGGCCCCAGGTCTCGGGCTCAGTCCACTCACTCATGTTTGGGGGGCTTCAGGGGTCCCCAAGTTCCGTGGTCCTGGGCACCAGCCCGACTAACTGCAGGAGGTAGCTCTTTCTCTCTGCCCACATCCCCACATGAGCCAGAACACATAGGCCTGGTCCCTAGGAGACAAGGGACAGCGAGGACAGGGCAGGGGGAAGGGGCCGGGACCAAGAAGAGGAAGAACCTTGCCTTAGCCCCCTGACCGTGCTCCCCCAGCCACCCGGCCACCCGGGGTTAGCTCGCTGGGGAAGTGTTCCGGGCGCTTCCCCTCCCTTTCCCTAAGTCAGCTCCTGGGGCACTGGGTGTGGGGGAGGTCAGCCGTGGCCGTGAGCTCACCAAGGCCATTCCCCTGGGGCCCAGCCTCTACCTGGGCCTCTGGAGAAGCCACTACAACGCAGAGCTTTGTAACTTCTGGTAGGCCAGGCACCCCTCTGGGAACCTCCTGAAAGCCACAAAGCATCTCCGAGTAATTCCCAGTGCGCACGCGGACCAATCCCCACCCCCTGGCCCCCCGTTTCTGTGGCTCCGGGGCCTCGGGGAAATGCCCGTGCCACTGAGGATTCCCAGGGGAGCCAGGGACGCTGAAGGGCAAGGCCTGTGTGACCAGTGTGCAGCGAGGAGCCCCAGACCAGAGAACCCAGGGGGCTGGGGCGGCAGCCGGCTCTAGCGCTGAGGGGCCGCGGGGAAGTCTGGGCCTCACTCCTGGGCCTGTGCAGCCGCGCGCGGGGAGGACCGGGCAGCTCCTGGGCTTCCCGCAAAGGCAGGACCACACGGCCTTCCCATCCCTCCTACTGCTGGTGAGGATGATGAAGGCAGGGGCGCCTGGGGGGCTCGGACGGCTAAGCGTCTGGCTCAGGTCTTGATCTCACGGTTCCTGAGTTCAAGTTCAGGTTCCATGCGACCGTGCAGAGCCTACCTGGGATTCTCTCTCTCCCCCTCTCTTTCCTCCTCCCCTTCTCCCTCTCTCTCTCTCTCAAAATAAGTAAACTTTAAAAGAAGACTTTAAAAAATATATAAAAGAATGAAGATGACGGTAGCCACCAGGGTACAGAGCAGGCGTTTCTAGGCCTTTCTACGCATGAGCTCTGCAATCTTCACAACAAATCAGCATCAACCCCGTTTAATAAATGACCCAAGCGAGATGGAGCGCCTTGGCCCACAACGAGGAGATGCCAGCCTCGGATTTAATTCCAGGAGCCCAGCGATGACCCGCCGGGCCATGGGGGCCTGCCGGCAGACATGGGTCCTGCCCCACTGTGACCTCAGGTGAAGGGGCCCAGGAAAAGCCTGGAGCGCACGGGAGCTGCTGTCGGGAAGCCCCCTCTGGCCTGTGCTGTGCTCTCCACCTGGAAAGACCCTTTTCGTTCTCCTGCCCACCCACAGCTTCTCACTTCTCAAGGCCTCCCGCTCCAACCTCCCACGGTCCCTGCTTCCAGGACATTCGGTGGCATCTGGAGCCCGTGTGGTGCAGGGAGGGAGGGTGTCATTCAGCGGCTTCTTGCCCCTCCAGGGAGAATGCAAGCAACAGCCACGGTCTTTCCGTCACCTTTGTGCCCTTGTGGCCCTGGCTCTGCACGCCCAACACACAGTGTGCTTTCAGCAAATGCGTCCAGACCCAAGACACTCGGGATCCCCCCAGAACATATCTTAAAAATTTCTCCCTTTTCAGGGGTGCCTGGCTGGCTCAGCCGGTTCAGCGTCCAACTGCGGCTCAGATCATGGTCTTGTGGTCTGTGGGTTCAAGCCCCGTGTCGGGCTCTGTGCTTTCAGAGCAGAGCCTGCTTGGAATCCTCTGACTCTGTCTCCCTCCGTCTTTCTCCCACTTGTGCACGCACCTGCTCGCTCTCTCTCTCTCTCTCAAAAATAAATATTAAAAATATTTCCCCTTTTCAGACACTCACAAACTCGAAGGCAGCTCGACAGAGGCCACCGTTATCATCAGTCCACTTATTCCCGAGCCCACAGACTGGTCCAAACACAATGATCCCACTCAATCCAGGAAAAAATAAAAGCCTTCTTCATTGTCCTTGGATTTTCAATACCGGGGGGTTTGAGGCTCTCCTCAGTTTTATGGCATTGATGGTACGTATGGAGCGGTCTGACTTCCGCAAAGCGTCCCTGCGGATCGGGGGCACCAGGAGAACGCGAGCGTGTTCGGATCCGGGCCAACAGGCCACCCCGCCCCCGGGCCAGTCCCCTCCCGTCCAATCCCGCACAGCTACAAGAGTGACCCGGCCCGCCCTGGACGGCTGCCAGCAGGGGAAGAGACTGGACCTGGTCCAAGCCCTCGAGCGCCCATCCTCCAGGGCCCCGCCCTGTCAGGTAAACACAGGAGCCCTGGGGGCTACAACAGCCCGGTCCTCCTCACCCCATAAACTCGACTTCCACCTACAGCACAGAGCTTTAGCTGTGTGTTTTTTTTTTTTTTTCAATCTT
>PJEM01007596.1:22502-55053 GCA_004023845.1 Helogale parvula | reverse complement strand
CCAAGCCCCAGCCTGGGCCACCTTGAAGCCCCCCCTCCCCCACCATTACATCAACGCACCCACGCTCCCAAGATAGAGCCGGGTTAGGGCCCCGCTGTTTGCAACAGGGGGTGAGAGTTGAAATTCTAAGCCGCTGACCCAGGAGGGTGCTTTAAAGGAAGTTCTGAGTAACCCTCGGAGAGACAAGTTATTCTTTATTACTCATTTCGGTTCCTGTATGTGGACAGTGGGAGACTGGGAAATGACCCAAGGGCAGGGGGGGCCCAAATGGCCTCTTGGGTTCCCATGGAGTCCCATGACCCTGGCTTCTTATCAGTAAAAATCTATTCAGAGGTCCCTGGCAGAAAACTTTGTGTCCAAATAGAATAAGGGAGGACCAGAACTAGCAAGGTGAGCAGGAGAGCAGATTCACTTAATTCAGGACTTGAGGATCCTGCCTGGACCCTTTGGGGGTGACGGGGGACCCACAAAGACAAAAAAGAAAGGAAAGGAAAAGGACAGAGATCTGGTTTACCCTCATCTCCCCTTCAGTGCTTGTGGCCTCAGTTTGCCCATCTGTGAAATGGAACTTCAGAGTGATGAGAGCCAGTGAGGCCTGCTCCAGCCGAGTGAGGGCAGGCCCGCTGGTGGAGTCAGGACCGACGCCAGCATGCGGAGGGCGCTTTGAGAGCCACCGGATGGACCCGCCTGGCAAATGTTCATGTGCCTCCGCTGGGTATAGACAGTCCGCCTGAAGAAAGGATGCTGACCACCGGCCTTGGAGGGGCTGAACCCCAAGAAAACCTTGACCCCCCCCCCCCCACTCCGCGCACACCGAGACCCAAAACTCCCCAACGGCGCGCCCGCAAGGTCGGCGAGGATGCAAGGGGCAAGGAGGGCGAGCAGGAAGTGCGGCCAAGCCCAGGGCAGCGGCCCCCGCGGCGGCCCCTCCAGACACCTGAGCGCGCGGTGACTCACGGCGGCGGCCGGGGACCCTGGGCCAGGTGGGGAGCGGGGCCAGCCAGCAGGGTGTCAGAGGGCTCCGGTGCCAGGACCCCCGCCCCGACCCAGCTCCGGGGGTCCCCTCGGAGCAAAGAGGAGCGCCAAGTCCGTCGAGGGGCTCAGCGCCCGGAGGCCCCTCGACCCCCGGCCGGGCGCGCACTCCCCACGCGCCACAGCCCGCGCCTGAGACTCGCGGCGGCCGGGCCTGCAGGACCCGCTCGGCCGTCCGTCGCCACCTGGGCCCAGGTGAGGAGGGCGCGTCCGGGCCCCGCCCCGCCCCCCCGCCCCCCTGCTCCGGCCGCGGCGCCCACCTGAGCACGACTTCTTCATGGTGCCACCTCGGCCGCCGCTCCCAGGACAGTGTGGCTGCGGGGCCGCCGGGCGCGGGCTCCCGGGGCGCTAATCCTGGGCCGGTAGTGCGCGGGGTGGGGGAAGGGGGGAGGGGCGGCCCGGCCCCGCCCCCGGCCCCGCCCCCGCCCTTGGAGGTGCGCGCCCGGCCCCGCTCCGCGCTGCACCTGGCGCGGCCCTCGCGCAGCCGGTCCGAGGGTGGGGGCGCCCTGGTGGCCCCCGCAGGCCCCCCACACCGCCCCCCAGCGCGGAGGGCTGGCTCCGGGGGGCGCCCAGCCACTTCCCAGTCCAGAGTCCCGGCGCGGGCGCGGGGAGGGCCAGGTGGCCCCGGGGGCGGAGAGAGCCCGGGGGAGCGGCCTGGGCACCGCGTCCCAGCCCGGGAGGGGGCGGGGCTGGAGGGTGAGGTGCGGGGCTGGGGGGGCGGGGGTGGTGGCGTGCGGGGCTTGGGGGGGGGGTGTACACAGGCCTCGTGGGCCCGGGCAGGGCCTTTCTGGTAGTCAAAGGGGGCAGACTGCACTGACTCCTCTGATGAGCGCATCTGTAAAATGGGTGCGTGGGATCAGATCATTTCTGTTCCATCTGAGACACATTTGTCTGCTTTGTGCCGGGGATCGCGCGCGGCTCCCAAGGGCAGACACGGGACGCGGAGCGCGGGCAGTGACGAGAGCACGGGTGTCCTGGCAAAGGGTGTACAGAAGAATTCTCTGTGCTTTTGTATCTTTAAGGAAAGGTTCCGTAATTTAAAAAGTTAACGCACAGAGGAGAAAGTGATACATTCTGTCTACAGGGCGAGGTCAGAGCTGTGGTAAGGCGGTGCCAGAACGCGGTTTTAAAGAATGAGTAGGAGTTTGCCAGGTAGCAGAGGTGAGGGAGGCGGGCTGTTCCCGGCAGAGGGAAGGGCGTGGCGGGGCCGCAGGCGCAGCGGATCTCAATCGCGTGGAGGCACCCAGGGCCAGGCCTTCCAGGTTCGCGGCCCCAGGGGAAGACAGGCGTGGGGAGCAGGTTCCCAGGAAGGGCGCCCCGCTGCCTGCCCCTGCCCGCCGTCCCCCTGCAGCCCGCAGTCCCCCGTGGCTCGCAGGACTGAGTATGCTTGGCCCCACCGGCAGACAGCCGCTTTCCCCCAGCTCTCCTTTCCTTTCCGGGGGGAGGGGGGGCCAAGGAGCATTTTTATTTCCTGCCAGAGAGGGGGAAACAAGCGTAAATGAGAACTGAGGGACGTGTGGCTGGGTGGGTGAGTCCTTCCCCCTGGCTCCCCTTCTTTTCTCTTAAAAAAATGTTTTTTAATGTTTATTTTTGAAAGAGAGGGGCGCCTGGGTGGCTCAGTCGGTTGAGCTTCCGGCTTGGGCACAGGTCATGATCTCACAGTTCATGGGTCCGAGCCCCACATCGGGGTCTGTGCTGACAGCTCAGAGCTTGGAGCCTGCTTCCGGCTCTGTGTCTCCCTCTCTGCCCCTCCCCCCTTCATGCTCTGTCTCTCTCTGTCTCAAAAATAAATGAATGTTAAAAAAATTTTTAAATGACACCTTGAATGGTCATTGCCCCATGCACAGTTATTTTGCTCCTTCACAAAGTGTCCCCAGGCCACTGGGCTAGACAACTTTAAAAAATTCTATTTCAGCCCTCGGCTCCCTCGCTCACTAACTATGTGACTTGTGACCAACCACATGACTTCTCCGAGTCTCCATTTCTGCTCCGACAAACGTAGCTCCCAATACCTTACATAGCTCTCGAGGCAGATGTCCTGATTAGGAGAGCAATGTATAGGGCGCCGGGCGGCTCAGTGGGTTAAGCATCCGACTCTTGATTTCGGCTCAGGTCATGATCTCACGGTGCACGAGACTGAGCCCGCGTTGGGCTCTGCACTGACACCGCGGAGCCTACCTCAGATTCTCTCTCTCTCTGCCCCTCTCCTGCTGGCATGCTCTCTCTCTCTCTCCAATAAACAAGCATAAAAAAAGAAAAGAAAGACAATGCATATTAGCCACCGAAGCCCGCTGCTGTCACTGTAACAGGTGGCGTCAGCTGGGGGCGGGCGGCGGGCACAGAAGCCCGAGAGCCTTACAGGGGGTCAGGGAGACCCCGAGGGAGAAGAGAGCTCTCTTGTGCCCTGGCGCACAGGAAGCCTTCACCGAGTGGTGGCAGACAGCTGGGCCGAGCTGACATAGGAAGCTGACCTCAAGTGCGCCCGGTGAACTTGAGGCGCGGAGGGCGTTTCCAGGCGGAGTGTGGAAGGAAGGCTCTGCCTATAATAAAACGAAAACGGAGTCGGATGAACTAAGGGCAAACCATTCAAGCTTCAAGTGAAATGCGGGGGAAATGGGAAAGGCCAGAACAATCCCTGCAAACCAGCAAAGGTTTTCAAAGTCAGAGAAGGGCTCAGAACAAAGAAGTCCCCATGTGACTGTGCCATCCGTGGTGAGGACCCGGCGTTGGGGGGGGAGGGGTCAGGGTGCTGCACAGACGCTCTCTGACTGACAAAGGCGCCCGGAGGGTCCTGCCTGGCGGACCCTCTCTGTTCAGGGGTCTGCCGGACTCTCGGGGGGCTTCTCCCACCGCGTCCTCACGGAGGGCAGAGAAGGGCTTTCTCTCAAGTTCTGTGATCAGCGGCTGCGGTCTGGTAGACAGGACGGAGGGAGGGCGGGGCAGGGGGAGCACAGGGGAGGTTTAGAGCAGCGAGGTGCTGCCGGGACAGTGCCATGGTGGACCCGTGTTATCACCCGTTTGTCCAAACCCGCGGAGGCACCACGCCAAGAGCGAGCCCTCGCGTGAATACGGACTCCAGTTCATGATCATGGATCAGTGTTGGCCCATCGGCCCACAAATGCACTCACTCGAGCAAGATGTTAAGAGGAGGGGTGGGGTGAGGGGCACCCGGGCGGCTCAGTCGGTTGAGCGTCTAACTTCGGCTCGGGTCATGATCTCGAGGTTCGTGAGTTGAAGCCCCACGTCGGGCTCTGTGCTGACAGCTTGGAACCTGGAGCTGCTTTGGATTCTCTGTCTCTCTCTCTGTGCCCCTCCCCTGCTCAGGCTCTGTCTCCTCTCTCTCAACAATCAATAAACATTTTTAAAAGAAGAAGAAGGAGAGGGGTAGGGTGCCTGGGTGGCTCCGTCAGTCAGGCGTCTGACTTCCATCCGCTCAGGTCATGATCTCATGGTTCTGAGTTCAAGCCCCGCATCCGGCTTCACGCTGACAGCACCGAGCCTCCTTGGGATTCTCTCTCCCTCTCTCTCTGCCCCTCCCCCACTCTCTCTCAAAATAAACTTAAAAAAAAAGAAGAAGAGAAACTGGGCGGAGGGTGCAGAGCACACAGAAACATCCTGTGCCTTCTGCTCAACACAAAGTCCAGGAATTTACAAAAATGTTTTGTGGGTCAGGCTTTTATCGCAAGGAGCGGACTTAAAATTAACACACATGCAGCCCCCAAGATTTTAAGGGAATGAGGTTTTGGGGCTCCATGGGACGAAGGCAGAGCAGAATGAAAAAAAGACTTTGGGACTCTCCGCCTGTTGGAGGAGGAAGCCGATGGAGAAAGTAACTCAGTTGCAAACTCATTTCTTCTGAGGCGGAAGTGGGACTCAGGAAAAGGCCCAGGTGGGCGCAGGACTGGAGGGGCCCTCCCCAGGAGTCCCATCTGCACCAGGTGGCCTAGAAGCCCAGGTCCTGCACCTGGGGTCCGCACCCACAGCACGTGGACCAGGGGTCCAGGGTGCTGGGGGTGGTGGGCGTATTTTGCATACGGGAGGCACGTGAGTCGCTGTGGCCCAAGAATGGGCTGTGTCAGCATCATTTCCAATAACGGCGATCTCTGCACCCCTCGGGCGCTTCCACAATGTGATTTTGGCGTTCCTCCGCGGCCCCTCCCTTTGAATCTGGGAGGGCGTGTTGTTTAATTGTAGCCCTTAAACTTGCAGCCTTGAGCCACTCTGCAGGAGTCTGACCTCCCCAGCCTTCGTGTTACGGGGAAGCCAAGGCACATGGAAGCGTATCGGATATCTGTTGCTGCATAACAAATATCACAAAGTCAGACGCTTCAAATGACCCTTGTTTAACATCTCGTGTTGCTGTGGGTCAGGAACACGTGCCCGGCCTGGCTGGGCTGTGGGCCGCAGAGGATCTCGCAGATGTCTGTCAGGGAGCTGGCTGGGGCCGGGTCTCATCTGAAGGCTCAACTAGGGAAGGATCCACGTCCAAGCTCATGTGACTGCTGAGAGCAGAACTGAGCTCCTTGGAGGCTCTTAGACTGAAGGCCCCGGTTCCGAGCCAGCCAGAACCGGATCCTTCGATGCGTGAGACTCCCAGTGTAGCCACTCGCCCATCAAAGGAAGCCAGTGTGCTGGAAAGACGGACATCGTGATTCCTGACCTGATCACGGAGGGGGCCACCCTGAACACCAGGGGGCAGACCTCTCTGGGACCCGCTGGGAGGAGGCCACCGGTGGAGACTGGTTGGCAGTCCCCGTCTCTGGGTCTTCCTGGCCTAGGTGCCAGCAAGGTGGCCCTTCCAGTGCTCCCCATTCTGCACCTGCAGGCCTGAGACCCCGTGTTCTGGCCACCACCCGTGCAGGCTGCCTCCGCCCGCCGTTCCTTCTCTCTCTCCTGGCAGCGCCCTGCTAGTCCCTTCCCCCGCCGTCCCGCCCGGGTTTCCAGGTTTTCTGTCCTCTGGCCTGGGAGGCGCCCCGTCACACCAGGTGCCTGCCTCTGCTTCCTCAGCTGGGCTCGGCATCTCTCCTGCTGACTCTTCTCCGGCTTGTGCGGTTTCTGAGCTTGAACTTGTCAGATGACGGCGGTCTCGCTGCAGGTGCAGACTTTGCGGTAAAGGTGTGGCCACTCTGACGCCAGCGTGTGCGATGTGGGTGCGCTGCTCCCGCCGGTCCGGAAAGCGCTCTGCTGAGATGGATCAAGAGCTTAAAATGCCCATGCGCTCTGCCCTCTTAACGGCATTATTTTTTCGTTGGCTGATTCAAAATATATTTCTTGATTACTCATTATGGCCCCTGCCCCCTAAGCCTTATACTTCGGTAGGGAAAACGGACACGAGTCAAATCATCATAGAGGAAGGTGCAATGTGGGCAGTGCAGGTGGTTCAGTCCATTAAGCGTCTGGCTCTTGATTCGGCTTGGGTCACAATCTCATGGTTTGTGAGTTTGAGCCCCGCATCGGGCTCTGTGCTGACAGCACGGAGCCTGCTTGGGTTCTGTCTCCCTCTCTCTCTGCCTCTCCCTCACTTGCTCTCTATCTCTCAAAATAAATTTAAAAAGATAAGAGGAGCAATGAGAGTATACACTAAACGTTCCACATCTGGTCTGGGATCAGGGAGGACTTCTTGTAGGAGGACATACTGGGGTCAAGTCAGGAAGCTGAGCAAAGATTAATCAGGAGGAAAGGCGGGAAAGGAGACTCCAGGCAGAGAGCAGCTTGTGCAGAGGCCCTGTGGTGGGAGAAAATGTGGTCCCTGCAAGGAACTGGAGGAGGACCCGGGAGGCTTGTGCCCAAAGAAGCTGGAGAGATAGTGGGGGAAGCAGGCTCTGCAGGCACATCCGTGACTCAGATCTTTATCCTAAGAAGAACAGGAGGTCGTGGAAAGGTTCCGAGAGGGAGGAGCCTGTCTGGCATGAGCAGACGGGCATTCTGAAATGGCAGGTCTAGATGAGTTACATGTGACAGGAGGGACCAGAGTCTAGCGGGAGCCAAAAGCAGTCATCCAGACTGGGGCCATGACAGGTGGCAAAGAGATGTGAAGAGAGAAATTCCAGAGTATCCGACAGGAACTCTGGGCTAAAGTCGCCTGGATGTGGGGATGGGCTGCGCAGGGATGGCTCAGAGAGAGACAAGGACAGAGGACAGACGGGCTGGGTTCCGGGCACGTGACACCGGGGAGAACTCCCCGCATCCGCGGGGACCCACCCACTGGGCAGTGGCACCCATGCCCAGGCAGCAGAGGCGGATCGCGGCTGCAGAGGGCGCTCCCTGAGTCCGCCGGGTAGAGGTGGGAACCGAGCTGCAGGAGGCAAAGGGACAGAGTCACAGACAACGGGTGTGCACCAGACAGACTCACATACAACAAGTGTGCACCGGACAGACTCACAGGCAACGGGTGTGCACCGGATGCTCTCGGCAGGGGATTTAAACAACTACTCGTAAAGGTTTAGAGTTAAATTAGTCACAGCCCCCTTCTTTGGCAGAAGAGCGCTCCCAGCTCTGGTGAGATCAAAGGAAGACTCTAGAAACGTCTTGGAACTCGACAGAGGTGTGGTATTTTCAAAAATAGGTATCCACACTATACATACACGTACGGACCGCAGTCTATCAATGGATATGACTGTGGGCATAGACACCTTTATCTAAGGTCAATGTTGGTATATTTATTTTTTTATCGTTTATTTACTTGAGAGAGAGGGGAGGAGCAGAGAGAGAGGGAGACACAGACTTCGAAGCAGCTCCAGGCTCTGAGCTGTCAGCACAGAGCCCGACGTGGGGCTCGAACCCACGAACCGTGAGATCATGACCTGAGCCGAAGCCAGACGGTCAACCAACCCAACCACCCAGGTGCCCCAGTAGAGTTTTAAAGCCTCTTTGTCTGATCTTCAGATCTCTCACAATCAAACACTTCGTTTGCATGGAGATTTAGAATCATGCAGAAGCTCATTGGGCTGATACCCCACAAGCTTTTCCCACCTCTGGGCAGTTTGGCCCCAGTTTTCAAAGTGTCTGTAACCGTTCCTGTCAGATGGGCGGTTGTCACGTGGGACCACGTTTTACAGAACAGACAACGCGGGGCCCGAGGTTGCCCGGTGCCCCCACACTAGGATCCCCTCCCCACGGAAGCCAGGGCTGCCCCCCAAGTCCTGAGAGTCAGCAGACAGGAGCTGAGTCTCTGCCAGAGAGAGATCCGTCCTGGACTCGTGTGAAGTGCTTCCCCAGAGAGGAGGCTCTTCCCTCCCTCACCAGCAGCCTGAGGAGGGGGTGGCTCTTCCGGAAGATTAACCGGGACGTCACTGCTCCCAGGGACACCCTACTTGCCTGCTTCCCTGGGGAACCATCCGTGGGACGCCCGGAGCAGCCACGAGTCTTCTGCAGCCACTGCCTGTCTCCGGGACCTAGTGCGAAACGTTCACAGATTTCCTCCTTATTACAGAGAAAGGCCGAGTCACCAAGTGTCAACACTTACATTAAACAAAACTAACTTTGCTGCAGGACTTCTCAGAGCCTTCAACGTGCCCGTAGATGCTGCGAGTCTCCAACAAGGTTTAGAGTACGCAAGATCTCCCAGACTTACGACACCAGAACTTGTGCCACGGGACATCCTTTGGGAAAGGATGCTTGTTCGAGGGCAGGGGGTCAGTGGGGGCGGGGAGGGGCATCCGCGGACCAGGGAAGTCTGCAGGCTCCAGAAGTCGGCTGCAGCGAAGGCCCCTCTGACCCTGGGCCTGCTCTCCTTTGCCCTTGTCACTTCCTGCTGGCCTTGCCCCTCCCCCACTCCCAGGCACTGCCCTCCAGGAGGAGGGGCCCGGATGAGCTTTCCAACTGGAAACTGCCAGTCAAGGGCCTGAGGCTGGAAGGGACTGCGTCCTGGTGACCCTGCATCAGTGCTTTCGGCTCAGGCGAAGCTGGGGATCCCAGCAACATGGACAGGAAGGTCCAAGGCAGGCCCGCGTTTGGAGCGATGGGACCTCTGTTTATTCACCCAGGGCTGCATCCCCCTCGGTGCCTCCCCGCAGCACGCCCTCCAGCCCTGGAAGCCCCAGGTTTCCTCTCCTGCTCCTCCTCCCTCCCCTCCTCCTCCTCTTCCCCCTCCTCCCTCTTCCCTCCTCCTCCCCCTCCTCCTCTTCCTCCTTCTTCTCCTCCCGAAGGGGGGACTTCCTCAGAGCACACACTGACCTCTCTGTCCACTGGCATCTCCCAGGGAGCTTTCCAAGCTCCTCCCCCTCCCAGGCCCCAGGCCAGGCCCATTCAATGGTGATCTCTGGCCGTGGGGCTTTGCAAAGTGCTCCCTGAGCTGAGCTCACGGGTAGTCTGTAGTCTGTAGTCGGGTGGCCGGGGCGGAGGTCAGGGTTGACACCCCAGGGGTGCCGGGTATCAGCCCAATGAGCTCCTGCATGATTCTAAATCTCCGTGCCTCAGTTTCCGACACTGCTGCACAGGGATAGCGCCTGCCCTGGGCTGTTGTGGGGTTGGGGGTGACACGAGGTGCTCCCTCCTCCCCAGGCGGACCCAGCGCGGCAGAAATATGTGACCGGAGGCCTGTGGGGCCCGGCCGGCCGGAATCCAAGCCCCACGCGGGACACGCCAGGCTGAGACAAGCCAGGCGTCCCCACTTCTCGCCAGAGCCATTGTGTCACAGTTCTCAAGAGTGAGTGGATCTTATTTTGCTTTCGCTGAAAACGTAAATAAACACGGGACCTGCCGGGGGCCATGGCCGCAGGGACGTTGGTCACTGGGCAGGGGTCTGCGCAGCCCCTCGGGCCCCCTGGGCCTCTGGGTGCACTCCGCTCAGCCCTCCAGTTCTGCAGGAGTCCCTCTCGAAGCTGCGAGACCAAAGCCGGAAGGCCCAGCTAGGTCTGACTTTAGGTAAGCGGCAAGCAGCCTTTGTGGTCTGAGCATGTCCGTGTCGTGTTTAGGACGTGAAGGTAGACTTTAAAACAATTATCGTTTACCTGGAATTAGAAGGTAACGAACTGGCATCCTGTGTTTTTTACTGGCTGAACCTGGACGTTCTAGGGCCTCAGCCCCCAGAACAGCCTGGGAGTCCTGGAAAGGAGCCTTGCCCCTCCCCCGCCGCCCGAACTGCAGGCTGCGGACCCGGCTGCCCTGGGACAAGTCCTCCCCTGGCACCGTCAGAAGCAAAGTGACACGCGTGAGGACAAAGCAAAGCAGTGGTTTCATTGTGTCTGTGTGCTTTTTTTTTTTCCTTTTGTAAAAGCCTACGATGTTCAAAGGACCGGTCTTGATTCAGAAATTTTCCTTTCCTGGGGAAATGTTCCTCCCAGCAGCCACAGCGACATACATCGGCCTTCTGACCTGTTCCCTCCCGGGAGGCCTGGCTGTCCCCTGGGGCCTGGCTGTCCCCAGGGGGCCTGGCTGTCCCTCCTGGTTATGTCCCTTCCTAGCTGGGAACCTTGGAAAAAGCACTTAACCTCTCTGCTCTTTCATTTCTTACCCATGGAGCGGAGATCACGGCCTCCTCCAGGCCCCGGGCTTGCTCGGGTTTGGACAGAGGCTCCTGGGTACGTCCACGCACAGATGCTGGTGACGTGGCACACTTAGAATGGGTGCGCTCTTCCGTGTCAAAGCTGTAGTTCAACAAAATAGTCTATAAAAACATTTAACAAAGAAGTTTTCAATAGAGAGAAACTGACACCATTTATCTTGGGAGGAGACGTTATCACCTCCCAGCTTGTAAAGGGGTACAGTGATTTATCGCCGCCTGCATGAGGCTGGGCGAGCCCGCCACTGTGGGGGGGAAATGTCTAGCTGAGCTCCCATTTGGGTCAGCTTGATGAGGTTTCATTTATAAAATTAACCTTCAAGCCCATTACATTCCAGGAAGCTGGACATTTACACTGGGGCCCTATTTTTTTAATGGATTTGCAATAAAAGGAAATATTTAAAGCTTAAAAAAAAAAGATGGCACTTGAAGTTAGTTTTCCAAGTGACCCCACATAGCAAAGACAGATAAACTACGAAAAGAGAGACTGAAAAGACATTAGGCCTAAGAAAAAATACGATCCTCATCTCCACACAGAAGATACTGAAAGGAAGCAGAGGCTGGGACCACGCTGCCGGTGCACAGGGCCGGGGGCAGGGCTCCCAGCCGTGTGCCTGGGGAAATGGAAGAGAATGATCATGGCTTCTGCAGCAGGACAGCCAGGGACTCAGCAGCTGGGTCCCCAACATCCTCCCAGGAGACAGGGGCAACCACCAAAGGCTACATTGTTCTGGAGTGGAGGCCCCAGGAGGCCAGGTGGAGGCTGGGGTGGGGAGGTGAACGGACAGCGGAAGAGATCGGAGGGACAGAAACTTCTGCTTGAGACGCACCCACAAACCTGACCCCCAAAACGTGGGCAAAGCTAATGCTGATAAAGACAGTCACGAAGATCAACCGTGGAGAACTGAAACCAGCCCCAGTGAAATGGAAGCAATTGAGGAACTTGAAAATGATTTTCAAACAAGAGTGTTGAGGATCGTCAAAGAAAATTAAAAAATCATGAGAGCAAAACCGGCTTCAGTGAAACAAAACTGAGTGGTCGTGATAAAGAATGAACCGGCAATCCTGGAAGGGGAAGTACGATTATGGAAAGTCACAGCTCAGCAGACAGCGTGTACGTGGTTGGACACACTGAGGGATGAGGTAGCTGGCAGAGACCTCCGAGAATGTGGCCCAGAAATCAAGAAGTTACAGGCAAGAAATGCAGAGAGTGACTGAGAAATTCCAGAATAAAACTCACAGGTGCTTCAGAAGAAGACCATAGAAGGAAGGATACAGGGGCGCCTGGGTGGCTCAGTCGATTAAGCCTCCGACTTCGGCTCAGGTCAGATCTCACGTTTGTGGGTTCGAGCCCCGCGTCAGGCTCTGTGCTGACAGCTAGCTCAGAGTCTGGAGCCTGCTTCCATGTCTGTGTTTCCTTCTCTCTCTCTGCCCCTCCCCCTCTCATGCTCTGTCTCTCTCTGTATCAAAAAATAAATAAAACATTTTAAAAAATTTAAAAAAAAGAAGGAAGGATACAAAAAATAATGTTCTAAAACATAATTGCTGAAAGCTTTCAAAAACTAAAAAGAGACTCACTGTGCTGGCTAAACAAACACCAATTTTTGGTTATAGACTTCATGGTGGACCCACAGCACGTCCGTGGGCACAGAGAAAAGTCTGAAATGCTATCAGAATCAGAAAGGTTATCCACGGAGAAATGGGGACTCTGCAGGTTCCTTGCAGTCTGGAGCCGTCGCCCAAGGGCCGGAGGGACCCGGCTGCCATCCTAGAATTCTAGAGCAGCTAAGCGACCCCTCAGCGGTGAGAATCCCACAAACCATCGCTGAAAAGATTTACCAAAGGCTGAACTTTTAGCAAGAAGGAGAGCCAGGCCAGGAGGGAAGAGAAGCTTCAAGAAACAAGGGTGAACACAGCAATGTGTGGGTTCATTGAGCTACTACGGATCATGAAAATGCATGATTTCGTAGGTTTCGAAGAATGGAAGTAAAATTCTCAAAGTGATAACAAAGCCCGGGGGTGGGATTATGTTGAGGGAGGATTTCACGCTGGCAAAGGACAAATACTGAGTACCCTTCAACTGTGTTCTAAAAATGCGTGTTTATGGGGCGCCTGGGCGGCTCAGTCGGTTAAGTGTCCGACTTCAGCTCAGGTCATGATCTCACAGTTCATGGGTTCGAGTCCTGCGTCGGGCTCTGTGCTGACCACTCAGAGCCTGGAGCCAGCTTCAGATTCTGTGTGTGTGTGTGTCTCTCTCTCTCTGACCCTCCCCTGCTCTCGCTGTCTCTCTATGTCTCTCAAAAATAAATTAAAAAAACAGTTTTAAAAAATGTATATTTAAATACCTTCCCAAAGGTTGCCTCTTGCAGCTTCTAAGCCAACAGAGGAAGAAAAAGAGAATGTCGATGGGGGCCCTGGATGGCTGAGTTGCAGGAGACTGTGACTCTTGATCTCAGGGTTATGAGGTTGAGCCCGAGTTGGGTGTAGAGATGACTTAAGAATAAAATCTTTAAAAGAAAAAGAGGATGCCAACACCCTTATCCGTCCGACACAGAGACATGGTGGACAGAAAACACACAATTAAATGGCAGATGGACGCCCAGGGAAGCCAGTTCGCGCCATGATAGGAGCGGGAAGGTTCACACATACAATTCCGGGCTGCAGAGATTTTTACAGGGGAAGAAAGAAAAGGTATAAAAGTATAAATGCAGAGACATCAGGAAGCGTAAGGAGGAAGAACGGGGTCCCGGGTGTGGAGGGGCCTTCAAGTTTGTGGTGGTGTTGGAAGGAGGGAGGGTCTGAATCCCGCGGCGGGACCCTCACCTCGCGGGCACTAGGCCGTGTGCATAGCTGTCCGTCCCACGGCTTCTCCACTTCTCTGGCGCTTAAAACAGCCCATCTTTTCCGTGTAGGCTCAGGGGCCCCGAAACACACCCTGGGTCCTGCCTGTGCGATTCGAGCACCCAGTCGGGCTGCAGTCTGGGGTCCGAGGGCCAATGTCCTTCCTGTTTTGACTCCTCCAAAGGGCTTCTGGGAGGTGAGAGTCACCGGGGGCGGGGATGGAATCGGAATGAGCCCAGGAAGCCTGCCTTTCAAAGGGGCCACAGGGGGGCGCCTGGGTGGCTCGGTCAGAGAAGCATCTGACTTAGTTCAGGGCATGATCTCACAGTCTGTGGGTTCAAGTCCTGAGTCGGGCTCTGTGCTGACAGCTCGGAGCCTGGAGCCTGCTTCGGATTCTGTGTCTCCCTCTCTCTCTGTCCTTCCCCTGCTTGCGCTCTGTCTCTGTTTCTCTCCCTCTCAAAAATAAATAATAAACATTTTTAAAAAAAAAAAAGGACCACAGAGACAGTGCAGGACGCCCCTTCTTGGAGGCCGCCTCGCGCAGTCAGATTCACAGGCACGGCAGAACGGCGGGGGCAGGGGCCAGGGTGTCGTGTTTCATGGGGACGGAATCTCCGTTCTGCAAGGTGGGAAGCGAGGGGGGCGCAACCCTGTGAACGTATCTGCGGTGCCCCTAATGGGGCGCTTAACAACTGGGGAGGCCGTACATTTCACCACGATAACAAGAATGTTAAACAGGAGCAGGATTCGCGCTCCGGCCCCCAGCGCTGGGAGCGGCGAGCCCGTTGGCCTCTGTGGCAGCAGGACCCCGGGCCGACGCTCGGGTGGTGGGCTCGGCGGCGGGCGGCTCCAGGGACGGGCCTCCTGCTGGAGACGGAGGGGTGCGGGCCGCAGCTGCCCGACTTCGCAAACACCCATTTAAGGTTCAGCGAGCTGAGCGCCTCTCTCCGCACCTCTGGCTGTCGCCCTGTGGCCCAGGTCCCCCCCAGGCCTCCCCTCCCCGCCCAGGGCGGCCCCCGGACACGCGCAGGAGCCCACTAGAGGCTGCGGGGCCCCGGAGGGACCAACCCCAGACAATCTCGTAACTGGACTAAAGGGCCTTGTCACCCCCCAAGGTGGAACATTCCCGAGTTCACGGGAACACCGCCAGGCCCCGCGGGAGGGCCCCTGCAAGGGAGTGATTTCCCAGGACCTTACTTCACACAGGCTGTAAGGTGTCTGGGATCTGGGGCAGGGCCCCTCCTGCATTTTGAGAAGAGCTTTGATCACTGCGTGTGGCAGGGGTGCGGCGGGGGTGCTGGAGGGAGGGGTGCCTTGAGAGAGAGAGACAGAGAAGAAACGAGGCTCCTGGAGAGGACGAGATTGGAGGTCGGCAGGCCCCCCCCTCTGCACCTGCGGCGGCCATAGGGGATCCTGTGCCCCAGTGAGGCCCGGGTGCAGAGCTGGGAGTCGGAAAGGCCCTGAGGTGGCCGTGGTGGGCCAGGGGCCCAGCCCATGGTGACAGTGACAGCCGGGGGGTGGGGGGAAGGGCAGGGGTCCCGAATGACAGACACCTTCCTGGGGGCTTGGGGTCAGCTCCCGAGACACAGCGGCACTGGTCCTCCTGCGCTTGTGTGGGGATCCACCTGCTCCTCCAAGGCTCAGATACGATGTCCACGTAAGCACGTGTGCCCCCAAACCCAGGAGGGCCACCCTCTCGCTGTGGCTCAACCGCCGGCGTGGGGGTCTGTCACTTGGGGGGCTGAGGCTGCTCCCTAGCAGAGGCTGAGTGCAGCAGGTGAAGGGGACACCCAGTCCGGGCCCCCCGTCCCTCACCACAAAGGCATCGGGGCTGTCCCGGGGGCTGCTGGGAAAGCAGCTCCTCCCTGATCCATGAGCTCAGAGGGGCTGTGACTTCCCCGAGCCTCAGTTCTTCATCTGTGTAATGGGATGACAACTCCTGCCTGGCGAGGGGTGCTTTGACGACTGAGAAAGGACCCGGCAGAAGGCCTGGCTCCCAGTAACAGGTGCACCTCCTGGGGGACGCCCTCCCGCCTGGCCACACAACAGGTCGCTCCTCAACCATGCAGAGACCACCCCCTCCCTTTCCCGGGAGGTCGGGCATGGCAGGGGCAGGTCCTGGGCTGCTCCGGCTTCCAGTGCCTTACAGGAGGAGCACAGCAAGGCCAGGAAACAGCTGGGGAGGGCCAAAGGGGGCCGTTTCAGGAAATGATGAAACTGGGCAGAACCAGTACAGGATGTGGAAGTGGAGACAGAGGAGGGGATGGGGATGGAGGGGGAGGGGATGGAGAGGAGGTGGGGGAGGTGGGGTTATGGGGGGAAGGCAGCCAATGGAGGCCTCCTCTGGAGCTGGAGTTCATGCCGCAGTGAGTGTGACCAGCTTCCTGCAGGGGCCAAGTTCAGCGGCTCATTTCTGTCTCCGCTGGGACCGTCCACCGCGCTCCGAGGCCTCCCCGTCAGCCTCTTAAACAACTCCGGCAGTTCACAGACCTTCCGTGCACCCTCAGCACTAAGACCCACCTCATCTTTGCTAGTCTAGACTCGCTGTCACATATTCAAATAACCAGACTGGTCTAGACCGACATTTCAGGCAGCATCCTCTCCAGCCGGCCCATGTGCTTTACGTGCCCTGATTCACTGAAGCCCCGTCACGAGTCCATTTCACAGATGAGGAACATAAGCATAGAAAGGTGGTGTCACCTTTTCAAGGTCACACAGCTCAGTTCCAGGTAGCACAGCTCCAGGCTCAGCGCCAGAACCAGCGTGCCTTCTGGAAGCTTCTGCTGGATTTTCTGCCACTTCTCGGCAAGTCCCGCACCCTATCTGAAATGTGTAGGCTTCATCCAAAGCCCCAGAGCCTCGGGGGAGCCAGGTGGACATGCAGGAGCCTGGTCGGAGGGAGCCCAGCGGCCCCTGACTCCGGTGGGGCGAGGGAACACAGGTGTGGTTATTCTCCGCCTTGGTCTTGGCATTTGAAGACTTACTCACATCAAGGCTTCCTGGAACCGGGTTCCTGGGCACCTAGCCGCGGGGCATAGGACCCGGCAGCTCACTTCCGGGCCCTGGGCGGGCGGCGTGCTGACCCTGCTCTAGCCGGCCGGCCGTGACTCAGCCTCGGAAATTACAGGCTTGCTGCGGGGCCTCGGGCGCCGACCGGGAAGGCGGAGAGCAGGACAGAACCCACAGCCTTGCTGAAGGCCTGCGGGGGAGGGGGGGACCGGGGCCTCTGCCTGGGGAGCCACAGACAGGCCCCAGCAGGAAAGACGCAGGAGACAGGCCTGGGGAGCTGGCGGCTGGGGGGAGCCTTGTGACAGGAACCAGCCCTCCCGGCCCACCAGATGCCAACGGAGAGAGAGACTGGCCCCCTCTAAAGACCCTGGCATCTGAAACCTCCCGGTGTCCCGAATGGCTGCTGCCCGGGGCAGGACTGAAGGCTGGTGTCGGGTCATCGTGTTGTCCTGGGCCCTTTGAGCTCTTCCCAGGGCCGTGGGGGGGGGGGCGGGGGACTCCCCTGTGTGCACCCCGTCCCTCCCTCCCGTCAGCGGCCGGGTGAGATGGGCCGGCGGCCTGATGGGTTTGGAAGGACGGCAGCCAACTCCTGGGACAGAGACCGGACAGAGCGCTGGCGCCCCAGGCCCCCGGCTTAGGGCCCAGGACACGTCTGCCCAGGACGCCCGCGGGGCCGTCTGGACCGTGCAGCCCCCACCCCCGTCGGCTGTGAGGTCCCCAGCACGGCTCGGGGCAGCAGGGGACGGCTGGCCGGGGCGGAGGGAAAGGAGGTCCTGTCTCAGGAGGTCGCTCGGAAAGGCGGGCGCGGCCACCCCTGCAAACTCCTCTGACCGCGTGGGTGACTGCGGCGGCGGTGGCAGTGCCCTGCGGGGTCTGTTTTCCAGGCGTCTGTGTGGGGGTGTCTCCTGCTCCCCGTCTCTCTGCACCCCGAAGCGGGGCAGCAGGGGGCTGTTTCTCCCCATCCCTCCTGACACCGTGGAGGGCCCGGGGCCACCCCACCTGACTGCGCTGGCTCTGGGGCTGTGCCTTGGAGTCCGGCCTGGATCCCACGGCTCCGGCGAGGCACTGACTCCGCTCCTCACAGAGAAAGGTCTCTTCTGGCCCAGGGTCCTGTGCTCGCCAGCCTCCTTCAAACAGACGTTCAGCTGCTCAGTCACATCATCAGGGGCTTCCGGTCTGGAAAAGACGGCGTGGACTCCTCTCCGCCTGGCCCTCTCCTCCAAGGACAGCCGCACACCCTGGCAGTGATGCCAGAGAGGCCAGCAGAGGGGAGGAGGGGGGAGGTGACCTGGCTGGGACCCAGAGACTGAGTCCGGAACCATTTGCTCCAAGGCTCCGGAGGACCCCCTGCACCCCCACATCCCCAGCAGGAGAAGGTGACCCAGGCCCCGACCTGGCAATGACAGGCAGCCAAGTAGGCTCGTGGCCTCCTGGACCGAGCGAGAGGCTCACAGAATGGCAGGCTTGCCAGGAGAAAGCAACAAGGGGATGGGCTGGGCACCCCCCACCCGACAGTAAGTAGCCAGGTAAGTGGTCCCCTGACTCACGGAGACACTGATGGCCAAGGGAAAGGCCACACAAGATGGAGGGGCCCCCGGGGTGCTCTCTGCCGCAGCAAGCGGAGGCCCCCTCCCACCTAGAGGCACCAGGCTGCCCGCCTCCTGCCCCTTAGGCTGGCGTCAGACGCAGCAGCACTGCGGAGACACTGAACCCGACGGCCAAGGGTTCACAAAGGCGCCGAAGGAAACGGAGCTGTTGACCGTGAGCCTGGGATGTGGCGGAAGGACCCTTTTAGGAACGGAGGGAAATAATAAAAGGAGGAATCGTAGAGCATCTGGAAGGAATCCAGAATAATGGAAAGAGCAGAAGTGGACCGTGCGCGGCAGACTTTCCTCCGTGTGGGTTTTCTGAATTCTGTGTGGCGAGCGGAACAGCTTCGGTGCCTCTCATCTGACGCTCCAGATCTTCAGAAGAGGGCAGGGCAGGGGAGCCAGGGGGAGGGCAGGGGTGCCAGGGGCGGAGGCAGGGGCGCCAAGGGGGTGGCCAGTGTGCCAAGAAGGGGAGGGCAGGGGCGCCAGGGGCGGAGGCAGGGGCGCCGAGGGAGTGGCAGGGCCGCCAAGGGGGTGGCCAGTGTGCCAAGAGGGGGTGGCAGGGGCGCCAAGGGGGGTGGCTCGGTCAGCTAGGCATCTGACTCTTGATCTCAGGTCACGATCTCAACAGTTCATGGGATCGAGCCCCGCATCAGGCTCTGTGCTGATGGCGCAGAGCATCCTTGGGATTCTCTCTCATTCCCTCTCTCTCTGCCACTCCTCTCTCTCTCTCTCAAAAATAAATACACATTAAAAAAAGAGGGAGGGTAAAGGGACCTGCGTGGATTAAGTTTTGGAGGTTTTGCACACGCCACTTGAAACAGTGATGCACCTGGTACCTGCACATGGTGAGAAGTGGGGTGTGGGTGTAGCAATACCCAAGTTTGTACAGAAAACTACCCAAAACTCCCAAGAACACCGTGAAAAATCAAGATGGGGTCCCAAAATATTCTCGTAGGCAAGAAAAAAGAAGCAGAGAAATGAGAAACGGATAATCAAAAAACAAACCAAAAAAACCCTCACATAATAAAATGTCAGCCTTAAATGTGTGTAAATGGTCTCAAAACACTAACGAAAGGCAGAGATTATCAGGGTGGAGAAAAACAGGACCCGACTCACTTCTTTATATATATATATATATTTTTTTTAAATGTTCTTTTATTATATTTTTTGAGAGATAGAGACAGAGTACGAGCAGGGGAGAAGCAGAGAGAGACACACACAGAATCCAAAGCAAGCTCAGAGCTGTCAGCACAGAGCCCGATGCGGGGCTCGAACCCACGAACCGTGAAATCATGGCCTGAGCTGAAGTTGGCTGCTTAACCAACTGAGCCCCCCAGGCGCCCCAGACCCGACTCACTTGGAACCCAATGACACGGGTGGGCTGGAAGTAAGAAGGATGGGAAAGAAGACACCCGTGAAATGATCCTTTAAAGCCTGAGTGGCTATATTCATACGAAATAAAATCGGCTTCAGAGCAAATTACTAGAGACGAAGACGGACCTTGCATAATGATAAAAAGATTAATTCGTTAGAGACATGAGAATCCTAAATAAATCCGTGTGTTCTCACCAAGCAACCGAGACTCAAAATACACGAAGCAAAAAAAAAAAAAAAAAAAGACAAAAAACAAAACAAAACAAAAAAAACTGAACAGAGCTAAATGGAGAAACAGACCGACAGGCGTATCCAGGGACACACCCCACCCCCAGCAACGGACGGAACTGCCAGATGGAGAATCAGGGGGACCTGAGTGCCCCGATCCACCACGGGGACCCCCCCTCCCATTTCACCCACACATATTTTTATCAAGTGCTCAGGGGACGTGCCCCGGGATCGAGCCGGCCGGGGCCACCCAGTAAACCTCAACATGTTTTTTTTTACAATTGGAATCACGCAGAACATGTTCTCTGACCGTCACAGTGTCCAACGAAACATCAGCCACAGAGAGACAACGGGGAAATCTCGAAACACTTGGAAAATTAAACAACACACTTCTAAATAATCCACGGGCCAAAGAGGAAGTCTGGAAGGAAATTTAAACACAGGGCCGAGTGAAAGTAAGCACGCCACGTGCCGAAGCGTGTGGGACGCAGCTAAAGCAGGGCCGGGAGGGGTGTGCGGGGCGCCACGTGCTCCGTGGGGAAAGGAGTCTCAAGTCGAGGTGCCCGTGGGTGTCGCAGAAGGGACACTGGGACGGCCTCCGGGCCCGAGGGGCTTGGAGCCCACAAGGGCACAGAAACAGGGAAATAAAGCCCAAAGTGCAGTGCGGTCAGGGGCTTCGGTCAGGCGTATACAGGTGCCAAGGATAACACAGGCAGCACCCAATCCAGGCTGGGGGAAACCAAGGGAGGCTTCTCAGAGGAGGCGGTGCTGAGCTGAGTCCTGGCAGCTGTTAAGACCGTCACCTGGGGAGAAGGCAGAGACCCAGACGGAAGGGTCCTGTGCTTAGGTGTGGCCCACCCTGGGAACCTTCCTATTTTTTTTTTAATGTATATTTATATTTGAGAGAGAGAAAAACAGACAGAGTGGAAGTCAGGGAGGTGCAAGCCAGAGAGAGACACACACACACAGATTCCGAAGCAGGCTCCAGGCTCTGAGCCATCAGCACAGAGCCCGACGTGGGACTTGAACTCACGAACTGTGAGATCATGACCTGAGCCGATGTCGGATGCTTAACCAACTGAGCGACCCAGGCGCCCCTAAATGGATACATTTTTTAAAAGTTTAAAAAAAATGTTTATTTATTTTTGAGAGTGAGAGACAGAGCACGAGCAGGGGAGGGTCAGAGAGAGAGGGAGATACAGAATCTGAAGCAGGCCCCAGGCTTTGAGCTAGCTGTCAGCACAGAGCCCAACGCGGGGCTCAAACCCACGAACCGTGAGATCATGGCCTGAGCCGAAGCCGGACGCTTCACCACTGAGCCCCCCAGGCGCCCCTCTAACCTTCCTGTTTTACGGTGAGCTGCCAGAGACATGACCAGGGCCTGGGAGGCGGGACACCTCGGGATTCTGCCACCACACAGGGGTGCAGAGGCTGACTCAGCAGAGGGCGTCGACTAAAACGTCTGTGATCTTGAAGGCATTTATGAAGACGGTAGGATCAGGACCAAGGGGTCACAGTGAGCCAGTCCCGGAGCCCCGAGAGGGCTCTGCAGACTGAACCCACGGGGAGCACGGGCCTCGGGGGCGGTAGGGGAGGATCAGGCCTGGGGAAGAGCGTGAGGAGCCAGGCCCGTCCCCGGGATCCCGGCACCTGGGGGCATCGGTGGTGACAGCCTCGAAGGGCTGCAGAGGACGGGCACAGGCCAGTGGCACACACAGGTGGTCCCACCTGGTCGGGAAGAGGGGGGGGAGGGCAGGGGGACAGGAAGCCCCGGTGACAGGTCAGCAAGCGTCTGGGGAAGGAGCAACCCTAAAATGCCCCTGGCTCATCAGCGCCTGGGCTGACACACAGGGTGGCAGCGGCCATCTGTGAGCACGGCAGACGAGGGCCCTGCCGCCATGCTGCTCGGGGCCCAGCTCAGCGTTTTCCTGGGGAGGGGGGGAGCACTTGTTGAGGAGTCCAGGCAAACGCAGTGAGAGACGGGCTTTCGGTTTTCCCTCTGACCCGGCTCCTTCCTCACAGCCGTCCGACCCCCCTAATTAACTGGAAATTGGGCAGTTAAAGGTTCGGGTCCTTGCGGGGACAGGTGAACAAGACAGGCACCAGGGACCCCTTCAGGAGCTCCCGGACTCGGGGGAAGGTAAACCGTGAGCCAGGCAAGGACCCGGACAGAACTAAGACGGGGACGGCAGGCTGGTAGCTGAGCACAGCGCAGAAGGGCCCAGCCCAACGTGGAGGGCTCAGGGAAGGCTTCCTGGAGGAGGCTCCCCAGCTCAGGCAAAGCAGAGAGAGAGAGAGCCTCGGGTGACTGGGGCCAACGGGCTGGGGCCAGAATCCCAGGCCGCCCGCCTACGCCGGAGAAGGAACAGCCCCACCTGACGGATGAGGCTCGGTAAAGACCAGCCCTGGAGGGAGGGTCCCCTGAACAGCCCGAGGCCCAGGGCCGGGCGTTGGGCCCCTGCCCACACCGCTTGGTCTTCTGGCCTCCCGTCCTTCCTTTAGGGATTCCTGGGCTGCGCCCTCCCTCAGGCAGGCAGGGGCTGGGGTGGGCCGCCCCACGCACTCCAGCAGGTGGCGCTGTGGCCCGTGGGAACGTGGCCTGGAGGGTCCTGGGCGGTGCAGCAGGAAGGACTGGAGGCGGGGGCGGGGGGGGGGGGGGGGGGGGGGGGGGGGGGGGGGGGGGGGGGGGGGGGGGGGGGGACAGGCAGGCACACATACACACGTGCACACTCACACACGTGCACGCACAGAGACACAAGTGTACACACGTGTAGGCATGCTCGTGCCCACATGCACACACGTACACACATGCACACACACACCCGGGCTGGTGATGCGGGCGGGAAGCCCGGGGAGGGGAAGCCAGGTCTCCGGGTGGCTGTGGGAGGCTCCCGCGTCGGCCCACAGGGAGGTGAGCGCCGTACGTTGGAGAGAAGGCTGAGACCACGGCTGGAGAGGGGACCTTGGGACACAGTCAGATGCACTGGGAGGTCCCTGCACCCCCAGGTCTGCTCAGGAGCAACAATCTTGGCCTCTGCTGACAGTCAGCAACAGGTGAGTCACCCCACCCCCACCCCCAGTCCTGCCCGGGCCATCTGCATCCCGCCACACACCCCCTGCCAGAGCCCGGCTCGCTGTCAGCGCACTCGAGGCAGGGCCGTCTCGGGGCTCCTGGGACCGCGGACACCCTCCCCGCCGCCTCCGCCACCGTCTGTCCCCCGACCACTACGTCTGAGGGTGGCTCTGCCTGCAGGATCCCACTGGACCCCGGACAACCCTCCTTCTCCCCTCCCAACCTCCTCAAAGACAGTAGGTGCCACGCGTGTGCTGGGACCTGGGGGCTGCTGGGTGGCTCCTCAGACCAGGCCTCCCCCCGCGCCCGCAGCCCGATGGGCTCAGAGCAGCTGCGGCTCCTGGGGGTCCCCCGCCTGTTCCTTCCACGTACACCGGGTCGGGTTCCCTGAAAACGGCCGTCAGGCAGGCAGGGCCCCGAGGAGAAGGACCCTTTCCGGACGCACCCCCCAGTGCACTGCTTCCGTGCTTTTCATTCCTGTGTTCTGCAGCAACCAGACCTACGGGCCCCGAGGTCACGTGCTGAACCCCCTCCCCCCCGACTGGCGTCCCCCCTGCCATGTCCCCCCAGCCCTACCGATCTGCTCTCTGCAGGGGCTGACCAGCCAGCTCCACGGGAGAAGTGCCCCGTCTGTGACCATCCCGGAGCGCGAGGACAGAGAGGCCGCCGTTGGAGCCCTCTTCACGGACCTCTGTCCCAGGTCCCCCCTCCAGCGGCCCCTGCTGGGGCGTCACCTTCCAAGCCAGGTTCAAGCTGGGGCTCACGGCTACTGGGAGCCTCACTCGGGGCCCACAGCCTGGGACTCCGACCTCACCCAGCCCCCCGCTCAGGGCCAGAGCCCTGGAGAGGCCGCAGACCAAGCCCCCCACCCCCACAGCCTTCTCTCCTACCTAAGGGCCTCGACCATCTACCTTCTTCCATTCCTCCGTTCAGCCACTCCCACCGTCAGGCATTCTTCTGGATTCTGGAGCTATAGCACTGAACACCGCACACGTGGCTCCTGGCCCCATGGGGTGTGGGTCTGGTGGGGAAAGACACTTGGGCCACTCAAGAGCAAAGTGCCCGGATGGGTGGTGCCATTAAATCAGGTAGTCAGGGAGTCAAGACCTGGGGGAGAATACCCCAGATGGGGGTGGCAGGTGCAAAGGTCCTGGGGCAGGGACCAGCCTGACTTGCTCTGGGAGGGAAGGCAGGCAGGGGAGAGGGTCTTCAAGGAGGCTGAGCTGACAGACAGAGCTGGTGCGTCAGCTGCTCACAGCCAGGTTTGTCCAGGAGACGAGGTGCTGGCACAGGGAATCTTCCAGCACAGTGCTGGGCAGGGAGCACTGTTCCACTGTGTAGACAAGAGGCATGAGCTTCCAAGAAATTCACATCCCTGAGGCCTCACAGCCAGAAAATCATGACCTGGGATGGGCTGACTGGAAAACCTTGCTCTCCTCCCTGGGATGTGCTGTCTCAGCCCCCACCTCCTCATTGGCCCTGAACTTTGCAGAGCTTAGCTACCCGTCCCTCCCTTGCACGGACCCCTCCAGCCCTGCGCCCTCCACAGTCCCTTCTGTGCACTGCCTCTCCCCTCGCCCCCAGGCTCCTGTGCCCCGAGCACTGCGCCCTGGGTCCTGACACTCTGCCTCCAGCTCCAGCAGAGCTCCCTGCCCTGCTCCCCACCCCCGCCACGTGCCGTCCACCCTCACTGCTCTGATCAAGTCAAAGCCCCAGGCTTCCCATCCGCAGCGGGCATGAAGGCCTGAAGTGGATTCTCACGGGACGAGGTTGACAGAGCCTCATGAACCGCGTGGCCTGAGGTCTGGAACCAAGGCTGCGGAGACACCAGGGAGACCTCCTCCCTCAGAGTCCCGGGACCAACCTCGGACTCCCCGAGCGGGGAGAGGCCCGTCACCGCGTGCGGCGCATCAGCCCTAAGACATTCCAGCCGAAAGCCCCCTACCCACAGCTCGTTCAGACCTAGTGTCCGATTCACGGCGACGTGGGGTGACAAAACAAGACATGGCAGGCGGCAGGAAGCCATCAGCCAGCCAGGCTCTCCCGGGATGGATGTCCTACAAACCAAAGTGGGGTGCTCTTGGTCTACGGGACAAGTCACGGAAGACACTCGATGGAGTGCAAGGCGCCATCCTGCGTCAGGTCCCGGTGGGAACCCAGCTGTGAGAGGCGGTCGGGGTAACTGAGCCCGGACTGGGCAGCCAGGAATCACGGTCACTTTGGTTCGTGGGGATGACGGTCTTGTACGAAGGAGGAAAGTGTCCTTTGGCTGTGAAGACAGGTTGTGCTGCAATACTTGAGGCGGAAATGCCGCAAAGACGGTCATTTACTCCGAGGTGATTTAGACTTTTCCAGAAGGAAGCGGATATGGCAAAACGTTAGCAATTGTTAAATACAGGCGACGGAGAGACAGGCATTCGTAACGTGACTCTCTGTGCTCTCCGTGTGTTCGAAAATTTCCTAGATGTTGAAAACATTTGGAAATGTAAAGTTTTTTAAACTTAGGAAAAATCAAATACAGATCGCAGGGAGAATGTGGGATCCAGAAAAGATGTGTAGTGGAAACAGTAAGGAGTCATTAATGGTTCTTACCAGGCTGGGTGGGGAGGTGGCCGTGTGGGAGGTTTCACGTGAGTGCTAGTCCGAGGGCGGAGGCCTTGAGGCCCCCTGGGGGGGACCCTCCCTCAGATTCACAGATTCCCCCCGAAGAGGCTGCTTGGGAGAGCGGGGGACCCAGGATGGCCCAGAGCGGCCCAGGCCTCAGACAGGCCCAGAGGATTCCCGAACCGTGGGGGGGCTGCTGTCCAGGGGTAACAGCTCCCCACCCCAAGACCTCTGCTCTCTCCATCCATCCACTGCACCTGCCGCAAGGCCAGGCTGCTCATCACCCCTGAGGCTTCTGGCCAAGGTCAAGGCATTCATCCCTTCCTTGAATCACAAGCCTCTGTCCTGACTCACCTCCAGTCTCACCTCTGTTTCCGGAAGGAAGCCGTCATCTGAGGCTGGCGGAAGCTTCTAGAGCATGGCACCCCCCCGCCCCCTCGCCGGAGCCTCTCAGCTGTTCCCAAGGGCGTGGGAGCCTCAGCAGGAGGTGATGAGTCAGGAGGTGCATCTGAGAAAAGTCGCTGAGCTGGAGACTCCCTGGTGACGGCGGTGAACGCGGCAGCCTGGCTGCTCCGTGGGGCCTCCTGGGCCACCGCACCGCAGCGTGCATGGCAGGCCCTACACACAGGGAGCCACAGCGAGCTGTCCCCATGACAGAACCCCCCTGAAACCAGGCTTAGGGACAAAGGTTTCGTGGGTGCTTCGGTTAGCACGGGCTCAACGCAGGCCCCGGGCCTCTACAGGGTTCTCCTGAAGGCTCAGGCGTGCTGGGTCCTGAGCAAGCTGAGCTGGCCCCCTGGACGTGTCCAGGGCATAACGTGAAGTCCCCAATCAAGGGTAGGGTCTCCAGGAAGGAATGCCAGTCTATGGGGCCAAGTTCATGGAGTTTTAATGATCTAACATAATTCAGCGATAGACATTGGAGAGGGCCGACCTTTACACGGTCACTGTGTCCGTGAGCTTGTTTCTCAAATGCCAGGTGACCCTCTGCTGGGCTGTGAGGGGCTGCGAGGTGGCCCGCAGCAGGCTTTGGGGCGCTTTCGCATCCTGCGTCCCGCCCAGGGCCGGAGCTGCAGGGCCAGCGGCCTGAGCTTTGCCCCTGAGCCTCTCTGATCTTCCCTCTGAGACCAGACTGGCCTCTACCAGCTGGGAAGGAACACGGAGGACGGCAGGGTGCAGCTGAGAGCCTGTGACAGCTCCGGCCGGGCGGGGGCGAGGCGAGGGGAGCAGCTCCGGGGTCACGGCTGCAGCCGAGCCCGGAAGTGATCACCTCTGAGTGTGTCATTACAAGAGCCTGGATCCTGCCATTGTCTGCGTCCTCATGGCAGCAACAGTTACGGCACACTCCCCATGCACGCGCTGGGCCTGATGCGTGCATGCTCACCTCGCCCAGAGAGCCAACAACCCTCCTGGGATTCAGAGATCTGACACAGCGGTGCAGCTGAGGCTGAGCCCCTTGCATCACCAGCTCCCGGCAAGAAAATAAATCTGCCATATGGGGCGGGGGGTGGGGGGGAGGGGGCTGCCTGCATCCTGGTCCACAGACGTCCAGGCAGCACACAGCACAGACCCCGGGGCCCTGGGAGGGGCTGGGACACGATAAGAAACCCCCACACGGCTCTGTCAGATGCGTCCCCCCTAGGGAGGCAGCAAACTGGGCTGAAAATGGAACCAATGTTTGCTCATTTGCATGCCATTTCCCTCTGATTTGCATATTGTATACCAGAACCGCTAACCCCAGGCCAGTGAAATCAAATGCATGAATGAATCTACGTACAGGATGTTCTGAGAGAGACAAACTCAGTCCTTAAAGTACGTCTGACCCCCTCCAAACCGTGCATGCACACGTGCGTGCGTGCGCACACACACACAGACACAGACACACACACAGACACACACACTACTTCTATCCCCACCTCCAAATAAACCTGTCAAGGGCGCCTGGGTGGCTCAGTCGGTTAAGCATGCGGCTTCGGCTCAGGTCATGATCTCACGGTTCCTGTGTTCAAGCCCCGCATCAGGCTCTGTGCTGATAGCTAGCTCAGAGCCTGGAGCCTGCTTCTGGTTCTGTGTCTCCCTCTCTCTCTGCCCCTCCCCTGCTCATGCTCTGTCTCTCTCTCTCTCTCAAAAATAAATGAAAACTAAAAAAACCAAAAAAACAAAATAAACCTGTCAGGGCTTTAAGAAAAGTCCACACTGTGCTGAATTTCATTTATTAAACCAAACCCAGGACGCCGTGACCAGGGAAATCTGGCATCATGAGGGGGTTCCTACTGCGGCTTCCTCTCAACAGCTTTTCCCAGAACATCCCTGAACCTGCGATCTGACCCACCGAGAGCTGTTTACGGAACAGACCGCAGGTCCCGTGTCACAAGAACAAACACGGGGGGCACGGGGTTTGCAGTGGGCACTGACGAGGAGGAGGATGAAGACACACCCCTGTGAAGTTAGGCAGAACAGCCAGCGGGGGCGCCGGCATCGTGCGGAGGGCAGGCCCTTCACTGCATCGTCCGAGCGTCCAGGCTCCCGGACCGGAAGGCTGTGTTTTCCGTGCAGGACCGAGTGGGAGAGGGTCCGAGTTGGGGCCTGGAATTCAAGTGCTCCTGGCTCTCTGCACAGCCAAGGACGTGGATTTTCTCGCTCCCCGAGCCTTCCGGGACCTCCGTGATCTCCAGGGGGAGGCTCGGACCCCAGGTGAATGCCAGTTGCACCTTTCGTTGAAATCGTGCTCATCGAATGTGCTGTTGCATTTGCAACGGACCGAGCACCAGTGTGGGAGCCCAGGCCAAGAAGCCGAGCTCCGGCTCCACCGCCATGGACTCGCTGTGTTACTTTGAGCAAACGTCTTAACCTCTCTGGGCCCCAGATTCTTCCTCCCAGTTATGAGAGTGTTGGAGTAGAACCGTGATTCTCACCAGGGACGGGTCTGCCCACCCGGAGGGCAGAGAGGGATGTCTGGGGACCTGGCAGGTTGTCGTGATGGGGACGCTGCCGGCGTCTGGAGGGCAGGGGCCAGGAGGACCGCCCAACATCCTGCGTGCACCAGGCAGCTCCAGCAAGGCATTACCCGCCCGGAATGTCGACCGCGCGGAGGCTGAGAGACCCTGAAGTAGACAAGCCCCGCCCATTCCAAGTCAGTTCCGGGCCATTGGGAGGAGGGGACAGGACACACCTGACCGGGCAGGATGTCAACTGGGGGAGTGGAGACGTCTCGCTGCCCAAAACCACGACGCCCCTTTAACCTGATGGGTTATTTCCAGAGGCAAGAAACCGATATTCTTTATTTTATTTTTTAATGTTTGTTTATTTTTGAGAGACAGACAGTGAAAGCAGGGGAGGGGCAGAGAAGGGGGGGGCACAGAATGTGAAGCAGCTCCAGGCTCCGAGCTGTCGGCACAGAGCCCGACGTGGGGCTCGAACCCACAAACAGTGAGATCATGACCTGAGCCGAAGTCGGACGCTCAGCCAACTGGGGCCCCCAGGAGCTCCTCTTCATCTTGTTTAGTGACGACCCGCGTGCACCTTCCCGGCCCGCGCTGGGGACCCGAGCCCGTGCGGGAACGCCCACCACCTCCAGGTGCCCCGAGACCCGTCCCCGGCCGGGCAGGCTGGCGTCCGGGCCAAGGGCCGCCAAGCATTTGCCACTTGCCATCTGCGCCTTCTCTCATGATTTTCCAAACCAAACAGCTGCTTGGGAGGCAGGTTGAAGTGTTTAAAAATGAGGCATAAAATAAATCACTTGTTCTCGGAAGACCGCCTACTGGTTAGGAGGCTGCGTGCTTCTGCTGAGGAAACGCGGACCCGGGAACGCGGACGGCAGGGCCTGGGCGCTGCACGCGGCCTGCGCAGGGGGGCGGCCAAGGTCAGCGGGCGCGCGGGCCGGAGAAGACGCTCTTCGCACCCACGTGTGAGCGCTCAGCCGGGGCGGTCGTCACCGGGGGTGTGTGGGGTGGGCCCCGGGCTGGCCGGCGTCATTCCTGCAGCGGCTTCAACACCTCTCAGGCCCCAGCCGTCCACCGGCGGCCCCCAGCTGGCCCTGTCCCGACCAGCCGCAGCCCCTAAGGATTTCTCAAGAGGGCTTTTTTTCCTTAATTTTTAATTTTTAATTCTTTTAATGTTTATTTTTGAGAGAGGGGAGAGGCAGAGGCAGAGAGAGAGGGAGACAGAGAATCCAAAGCAGCTCCAGGCTCTGAGCTGTCAGCAGAGCCCGATGTGGGGTCGAACCCACGAACCGTGAGATCATGACCTGAGCTGAAGTTGGACGCTCAACTGACTAAGCCCCCCAGACGCCCCAGGAGGTGTTTTTTTTAAGGATTTTATTTTTAAGTAACCTCTGCACCCAACATGGGGCTCGAACTCACCACCCCAAGATCAAGAGTTGCCTGCTCTTCCGACTGCGCCAGCCTGGCGGCCCCAGGAGGGTTTTTGAGGGCCGGCCGCGAGCTTCGACCGGCGGCTGCGGAATCTAGAAAAGCACTTAGGATTAATCAAGTCATGACATCGCTCTTTGCCCAACATCAGATGCAGCAGAGGTTTAAATGTGAAAAAATAAAACTGCGCAAGTGCCTGAAGAAAATGGAGAGTTTCCCACAAGGAAGCCCTTTCTGAGTAAGACGTAAGGCCAGAAGCTGTGAAGGAAAGGGAAATAAAGGTGGTGTCATAAAGATGAAAATCTTCTGCCGACGAGCAGGAGTCCAGGCTGGCCGCTGCCATCGCCTGCAGAGCTGGAGCCGCCGCGCCCCCCACCTCCGACCTCACCCCTGGACTTGTCAACACGGGCTCCGTTCTGCAGGGGTGACGGGCAAACCCTGACGTAATGCAGCACTGATCGGCTTCCACTTGTGTGAAGTCCGGGGGCCACGCCGCCACGTGCTGGCACTGACCCCAGAAGTGACATCGCCCGCTGGCCGGAGCCGGGCCCGTGGGTCGCTGGCCGCAGGGGGCAGGGAGGTTTGGGTGGGCACGGGGCCTGGTGAACTCCCTTTCTCCGCCACGGTCCCCCCGGGCCCCCTCGTCCGCTGACTTACCCAGCGCACCCACATGGATGCTGGGGCTTGAACACCGTCCCGTGGCCTCTGCGTGAGCTCCCCCCTCTTTCTAGAATGCTGATCTCCCGGAGGCCTGCTAGGCCTGCTCCCTCGCCTCCTCCGAGCAAGGCCTTTCCCGGTCACCCTGTTGCAGACGGGGACCTCCCGCGCCTGTCCCGTCTCCGCATCCCTCACCCATCACTGTCCCGTACAGCGTGCCGGGCGCAGTCCCGTCGGGAAAACAGAGATCACCGCAGGTGTTCCGGACGAAAGACTTACTCTAGGCAACGGGCTGCTCAGGTGCACGAGTGGCCAGGACACCATGGGACTCACATCCGTGGGCGGCAGCTGCTCACCGGAGGCGGTGGGCCTTCTGGAAGCTGGGCCTAGGCTGTGACGCAGGCCCCTGAGGGACACTCGACCAGCTGCAGGGCCTGAGGGGTCCCCGTCTGGGGGCGATCTCAGGGTGGGCCCAGGCCGGCAGCATGGGGCACTTGGTAGGACACGGTCAGGCTCCCGAGCTCGAACACAGGGCTTTCCTCGGCTCTAATGAGCGGCTCTACCGCCCTCCCTTCCTCCCCCCCCCCCACCCTAGAGCCGTGGAGCATGGGCTGGAAGTGCGCAAACGCAGGCAGGAACAAATGATGGACAGGTAGCTGGAAAGATGGCTGCGCCCTGGGTTCAGTCGCTTAAGCTCAGGTCATGATCTCACAGTTCGTGGGTTCGAGTCCCGCGTTGGGCTCTGTGCTGACACCTCGGAGCCTGGAGCTGCTTCAGATTCTGTGTCTCCCTCTCTCTCTGCTCGGCCCCACTCACTCTCTGTCTCTCTCTCTCTCTCTCTAAAATAAATAAACATTAAAAAATGCCAAAAAAAAAAAAAAGGGAAAAATGGGGAAGGGACATTTCACCACAAAGGCCACACGGATGTCAGATAAGCCACAAAAAGATGCATATCTATTGGAATGGTCAAAATAGAAAACGCTGGTAACACCCAGTGCTGGTGAGGATGCGGAGAGATGGCACTCACCGGGGGTGGGGACAGAGCGTGGTGCAGCCTCTGCCGTCTGGAAGGCAGTTTGGCAGTTTCTTGGAAAAGCAGACATGGACTAAAGATGTGGCGCACGCACGCATGCACGCACACACTCACACACACACATACACACACACACACACACACTGGAAAATTACTCAGCCATCAAAAAGAATGAAACCTTGCCATCTGCAATGATGTGGCCGGAACTAGAACAGGCCATGCCAGGCGAGAGCCGTCCATCAGAGAGAGACGGACACCGTATGGCTTCACTCACATGCGGAATTCAGGAGAAGCAGATGCACATATGAGGAGGCGTAGAGAAGAGAGGGAAACAGAGCACAGGAGCCGGGTAAGGACGGAGAACTCACTGAAGGTGGGAAGGTGGGGGAGGGGCGGACGGGCCGGCTGGGGGATGGGCACTAAGGACAGACAGGACTTTCTGTGCTGAGCACTGGGGTTTGTGCAAATTCTACTCCCGAACCCTACACTGCACTGAATGTTAGCTCAAACTTGAGTCAGGAAGACAGTGGCACATCTTGATAATTACAAAAAGAAAGGAAACGCAGCCGTCACCACACGCCCAGGAACTGCTCTCTGGGGCCGTCCCAGGGAAATGGGGGCTGCGTTCACACAGGGCCACAGGGACCCAGGGCAGCTGCATTCACGGCCCACCAAGCCCAGGGCGAGCCCGGGCCCATCGGGGTGAACGGTGCCGTCACGGTGCCCACGTGGCACTCGCTGCTCTGCGGCAAGGCCTGGGCCGCGGACACGCATCACCCCCCCCGCCCCCCGGGGAGGCTCCAGGAGGTGTGACAAGTGGGAAAGGCCACCTCCGAAGGCTACAGCCTGCGTGAGTCTCTTCGTGTAGCATTTTCGAGATGACAAAGTTTCTGAAATGGAGACCGGTGGCTGCGGAGGGCTGGGGACGGCGGGCGGCGGTGCGGCCATAAAAGGGCGATAACTGTACGTAGGTGATGGATGAGTCACCGGGTTCTAACTCCTGAAACCAGTACCGCCGTGTAGGCGAACTAACCCGAATGTAAATGAGCACATTTAAAATAAAAATAAAGAAATGAAAATGAAAATGAAAAGGGCAACGGCAGGGCTCTCCGGGGACGGAGAGGCTCTGTACTTGGACTGTGGGGTGGTGGGTACGTGAATCTACACAGAGCAGAACTGTACGGAGACACACACCCACCCACACACAGGACGGCAGGGACACGGGGGGGGGGGGGA
>PJEM01007596.1:0-22402 GCA_004023845.1 Helogale parvula | reverse complement strand
AAAAAAAAAACCCCAAACACCAACTTTGCATTCTCACACGGAGACTGGAAAAGCGGGCTTCTGCACAGACTTGGGTCCCTGTGTCACCAGTCACCTGGGCCGTGGGGGCCGGAGGTGCTCCGTGGCATCAGGGTCTGAGGACGTCTGCAGGCAGCTCGGCCGCCCCGTCACGGGACCCCAGCCCTAATCATCGTGATCCTGCAGTCACAGAATCAGCTCACACAGTAGGGAGCAAACAGCAAAAGGTGCCTATCACAGAATGACAGCAGAGGCCGTCCGGCTTCGGTCCCCCTCGTGGAACTCAGACCTGCCCCCTCTCTCGTGTCCAGGCACCAGAGTTTCCCACTGTGGTTCTGAAAGCAGGTGCACCTCCCGCCCCGCCCCACGGTGGTCTTGGAAACGTCCCACGCAGGAAGCCACGCAGGAAGCCACCTGCCCTCTGGCTGCGGCCCCAGCACGTGTCAGCCGGCCCGGAGGCAGAGGAGCGGGGGTGGGGCTCTCTGCCCCCACAGTCCACAGCCGTGGGGCCCGGGGCCGGCCCTGGACACGGAGACACGCCAGCGGCAGTGCCCTGACACGGGTCCAGCCAGGGCCGGGCAGGAGGCACGGCTGGCGAGGACAGGAAGTAGGACCCCAGCTTCCTGGGGGGCCGAGCTCAGCAGGAAGGCTGTTCTCTGTCCCGAGATGGTGCCCACCCTCCGAGCTGTGCCCACGTGACGTGCCCGTGCTTGGCCCTTTGGTGAGGTGGTGGGAATGAACAGCCCATGCTCACACTGCGCGTGGACTGTGCGTGCATACACGCGTGTGCACGTGTGTGCGAGGGCACGCACACGCCCATGTGTCACTGCTCACGATTCCTTCGGACACGCTCTGGTCCACGAAGTCCACAGCCCGACGGCCTGGGAGAGCAGCGCCCTGGCTCCATTTCAGATCAGAGTCCCGCCTCCCGCCTCCGGAACACACCAACACCTTCCACGGGACAGTGCTGTGCTGGGTCGCTGTCCCGCCATCAAGCCACCCCCGACCCCACAGAGAAGCTTCCAGAATGGGGCGACGAGTCTGATGCACAAAGGTCTTGGGGCTGCAGAGAGTCCATGCGGGGTTCAGAGGAACCAGCAGCGCTTCCTGGGGCCTCCTTCCCAGGGGAGTGAGGGGTCCAGGCGGAGGGAACAGCAGGGGCGAAGGCCTGGCGCCTGAACAGGTGGGGGGGCGCGGGAAGGAGGTGGGGGCAGACGGGGCCAGGGCCTGCCTCCACCGCCGGCCCAGGCTCACTGCCCTTGGCTCCTTACACACGACGGTGCTTCTAGGAAACGGGGTTCGCGTGGATGCCGCCGGGAGCTTTAGACGGGACTCGCAGAGTCCACGCAGAGTAAGTTATCCGTCCGCCGCTCTGGAGGGCACTCGTGCACCTGGGCCCAGCGGCCGTGAACAGCGGCAGCAAGTGAGGGTCTGGCCCACAGGTCTGCCCCCTGCACCCCCGGCACCGTGGAGGCACCCGCCGCCCCGCCGCTGTCATGACCCTGCTCCCCCTGGGCCAGCCCTGCCTTCCTGCAGACAACTCCCACCCGTGGCTCTGACATCGCCGCCCCAGCTGGGGACGCGGGACGTGCGTCTCCGAGGTGGCCACAAGGTGGCACTGGGGGACATTCCCTGGCCGCAGCCTGACTCCCTTCAGCTTCCGGGGGCTGGAAAGAAGGCTCCGCAGGGGGGCTGAGCTTGGATCCCACCCCGGCCGGCGCACCAGGACGCCCAGGTCATGCGTGAAGGCCGGGTTTGATCTCACGGAGCTCCAGACTGCTCTGGAGACAGGAGCTGGGACGGGCCTTGGCCCCTCGCGGGTCCCCAGAAGTAGTCCAGAGACAGCAGGTGGCGGATTTTTTCTCTCCTTCATGTCCTCCTGCCACAGAGCGTTGGGCTGGTGCCTGAGGCTCGGGGGCTCGGAAATCCAAGGGCTCAGGAGTTCCTCAGTGGGCGTCAGCACGGGTCCTGGTGACTGAGCTCCTGAGCCCGACGGCGAGCTCAGGGTGGGTCACTGGTCGGTGGCGTCTCTCTGAAAAAGGGAAGGGTGGCGGGCAGCACAGGCCAAGGGCAAGGCTTCTGTGGGACCGGCCCCGGGCTGGGCCCCGGAGCGCAGCAGGGCGCATCTTGGTCCCTCACCACCTGCTGGTCTGCTCAGCTCTGCTGCCCGGTGTGCGGCCACCACACGCAGATGGACCGTGCGCTGCGGTCACAGCAGCGATTCGGACCAAAGAAAGGACACCTGAGTCCCAGTGAGAGAGTCGGTGTTACCTTCCTTCAAGGCAGACCCCCGTCTAAAGCCCTAACTAGGAGCACCACCTCCCACAAACCTCTGTGCTGGAAAGCAGAGCTCAGCAGGGGCAGGAAAGCAATGGCTCAACAGGCGCTCCCCGCCCCCCACCCCCCGGGGCTTTCAGTGGGGATCCCGGGTTCAAGGCCATGACCTGGCGGCTGCAAGCCACTGTTCCCAGGCAGACAGACAGACGCTGCGCCCTACAGTCCAAGGCTCTCAGAACATCCACGCCAGTACTGCCGCTGAGGATTTTTAAAAACACAATGCTGTGCGTCTGCAGCGCCTGCACTGTTTCAAGCAGGCTCCGCGCCGGCCTCAGGCCACGATCTGAGCCGAGATCAGGAGCCAGACACTGCCCCGAGCGCCCGGGCACCCCTCCTGCCCCGTTTTTATTTATATATTTATTTATTTAGAGAAAGAGAGCGTGCCCACATGAACGAGCAGGGGAGAAGCAGAGAGACAATCCCAAACAGGCTCCCCGCTGTCAGCGTAGAGCCCGACGCAGGGCCTGAACCCACGAACTGTGAGATCATGACCTGAGCTGAGATCACGAACCAGACGCTCAACCAACCGAACCACTTTCTGCCCCGTTTTTAAAAAGTTGTCTGATACAGACAGAGACCTCGTAGCCAGCAGGTGCCACACCCGCCCCGTCTGCAGACTCACTGGCCTCGGGCTGGCGGGGAGCAGCCCCCCCGGCCCCCGGCCCCAGTCTCCTGGCCACACTGGTGATGTGAGGCCCCACTGGGACCCTGCAGGAGGGCACGCGGCCACCTTACTCCAACCTGCTGCACGAACGGACACCTGTGTGCAGTTTTGCTGGATGGAAATTCCTCGGCTTCTTCTTTCTTTCCCTGAAAATGCCAAGTGTTCTGTTTCTTCCCACGTAAAGCTCAGCCTCTGAAAAGCCTAACTTCCCCCAGGATGCCTCGCTTTCACTGAAGTGATCTCTGGGCACGTGGTCTTGCCAGTCCTGTCCTTACGCTCGGCCGCTTTGTTCATTGTCAAGACGCGTCCCCTGGAAATGTCCTCACCTTGGGGCGCCCGGGTGGCCCACGTGGTTGCACGTCTGACTTCAGCTCGGGGCATGATCTCGCGGCTCCCGGGTTCGAGCCCCGCACCGGGCTCTGTGCTGCTCTGGACCCTCTGTCCCTGTCTCTCTGCCCCTCCCCCAGCTGGTGCTCCCTCGATCAGAAAGAAACATTTAAAAATAAATAAATGTCTTCACCTTTGTCCTCTTTCTGATGCATACGATTTTCCTCGGCTCTTTCCGTGTCTCTTACAGCCCCCGCGTCGCCGTTTCGGTCTGTGTCCCTCCGAGCCGGTTTTTATTCCCAAAGAGCCTTCGTCCATTTCTCATTCTTGAGGCGTCGCTTCATTTCTGGACTTGTCGAATGTGTGCTTTCCTTTCGTGATTATTCTCTTAATGACTTTTAGTTGATGAGAAAGAAACCAAAAAACACAACAAAACCCACATAAAACAGAAACCAGATGCGACACGGAGCACCGGCGGTCGGCAGAGGGGTGGGCGTGAGGAGGCGCCCCCTCCCGGGGATGGAGTCACTGAGTCCCGGCGGCGAGCAGGCGGCACGGGGACCGCCGTCCAGGGCGCGGCGACGGTGTGCTGGGACAGGGGGGCCACGCCGGCCCACAGCTGCTGCGTCTGCGCGTCGTGCCCCAAACCAGTCACAGCCCGTGCGCGTGTCTGTCCCCTCTGCAGGCGCGTCTTCCCGGCTGGTGCTCGTCCGGAGGAGACTCCTCTCATTCTCAGCCCTGCGTGGACTTGACCTTGATGCTTTTTCTTCCCACCCCCCACCCCGCCTCCAGAGGGAGGGTGCAAGTGAACGAGGGCAGAGAGAGGGAGACAGAGAAACAGGGCTCACCTGAGGCGGGGCTCAAACTCACGAACCTCGAGATCACGACCTGAGCCAGCGTCAGATGTGTACCCGACGGAGCCCCCCAGGCGCTCTGATACTTGAGTGTGTCATAAACTTCCAGAAGGAAGTGGACTTTAAGAGAGAGGGCACGACTATTTCCGCCTTCTGCTGTCTTGGGAAATTTAGAACACGTGTCTTTGCTGCCAGAGGTTTCCGGCTCCCGCCCTGCCGCGGCCCTGCCGCGGCCCTGCCTCCTCTTCTTCCTGTCCCTCCTGCTTCGTTTTCTTTCTTTTTTTTTAATGTTTTATTTATTTTTGAGACAGAGAGAGACAGAGCATGAGCAGGGAGGGGCAGAGAGAGAGGGAGACACAGAATCGGAAGCAGGCTCCAGGCTCTGAGCTGTCAGCACAGAGCCCGACATGGAGCTTGAACCCAGGACTGTGAGATCATGACCTGAGCTGAAGTCGGAGGCTCAACCGCCTGAGCCAGCCTGGCGGCCCTCCTGCTTCATTTTCATTCCACTCCTGGCAGGTATCCCTCGGTGTGGGACGCTTCCTGGCAGGGACACAACTCAGATGTCCTCGGGCTGGAGGCTTTGCAGTCTCAGTGCTGTCCTCACACGGGGCTGCCACCAGCCTCTTCCCAAAGCCCTAACTTTCGAACAAAGTGATTCATCGGCTCATCATGACCTCTTACCGAGAGCGCCTCCGCCCTGACCGGAGCTGGACGGCGCCCTGCACGGCTGTGTTCGGTGGGTAAAGGTGGCACCGTGCGCCGTAGGGGAGATGCGCACTACAGGTCTGTGGCCCAACGGACAGTGACCATGGTCCGCGACGTCCCACTGCGTCGCCACACTCCGAGGCGGCTGAGGGATGGCAGCAGGCACAGAGGCTCAGTGTCTCAGGCCTCCGCCACGAGAATCCGACGGTAAACCAAAGGCTTGGGAACAGCCGGCCTGCCCGGAGGACAGGAGGGAGCGCAGGCACGGCGGGAACGGGCATGGGCCCTGCGCTTCCCGCAGCCGCGGGCCGAGGCGTCAGCGAGGCCCTCACACGGAGCAGGGGTGAAGCCTGGCACCCAGCTCCTCTGCTGACAGACTCGGCCCCAGACTGAGCTCGCGCCGTGCACTCACACCTGTGCCCATGCCGCACCCGCGGGCAGCCCCCTCGGCAGCCCCCACACACCCTGACTGGAAGAGCCATGACAGCGCCCGACCCGGGCGGCAAGCAGGCGCTCCTGGGCCCCGCCACCCTGCGCCAGCTGGCAACCAGCTAGGGGAAGGTGGCCCAGGCGGTGGCCCCAGCTTCTGAGGGCCCACGCCTGCCCATCCTCTTTCTTCTGAAGCCTCAGGATGAAAGGGTTCGTTTCATTACTGAAGAAAGAGCGCACGGGGCGCCCTGTCCTGGGCCGGGTGTGGCCTCATGGGGTCCAAGGTCCCCTCACCAGGAGCAAGGGAGCTGCGGGCTCCAGTCACCTTTGTGCCCGCCGCCCACAGCCGCGCCCCGGCTCCCGCGCCGGCCGGACACTGCTCGGGGCCTTCTAGAACCCAGCACGCTGGCCCCAGCTCGGCCTTCAACCCCACCGTCTCCCAGGAGCGTCAGACTCTTCAAGGTCTGCGGCTGCGCAGCTCACAGCAGGAAAGAGACACTCTTCTTTAAACAGTTCATATTTATTGTTGATAACAGTAAAAAAATCTTTTAAAGACCGTCAGTATTGTATTACCAAGAGTGAGGTAATATGTTTACAAAACATCTACAGAATTTGATATGCAAATAACGAATTTGGGGAGGAGGAGGAGTTAAGACACTAGTAAGAGAAGGGAAACCCGAAGAACCCGCAGTGCAGGGGTGAAGTGCGGGGTGCGGAGGCCACAGGCACGGAGGAGGAGCCACCTCGGAGCCACAGGACTGGGTCCCCCCACCCCCTGGGGCTCGCGGGGGGGGGGGGCACACGTGCCCTCCACCCCCCACCCCTGCGGCCGCCCAGCTGGGCCCTCGGAGCGGACAGGAAGCAGGGTGGCCCGGGACTCCACGCCCCTCACCCACACCGGGGTGGCCGCATGCCTGTTGGCACGTGTCTTTGAAAACACAGCCTCTCCCGACACAACCCTACACAGCACATCTTTGTCACAAACGCTAACCCAGTGCAACATCCAGACAGATCTGCAAATAGCCCGCCGGTCCCATCAAAAGCTGAAAAAGACCCGGGTCAACACCAGAGGGACCCTGCTTTGTAAGTGGGAGCGAAGAGAAATCGAGCCAAGCCCACATTCTGATCTGCTTCTATGAAGAATCCTTCGTAACTTAATTCACTTTTTACCTGCCCCGTTCCCCCCTGCGTCACACTGTTGCCCTCCCCACACCCCCCTGCCTGCACGCCACCCGCACATGCACCGCCTCACACATTCGCGCCCCCCCTACACTGCCTCACACGCACGTGCCCCCCCTACACTGCCTCACAGGCTCGCGCCCTCCCCAGCACCTGACTCCCCTGCACCCCTGCACACACTGACACGCATGTGCCCCCCACGACTGCCGCGGTCACACCCGCAACCAAGCCACTCGCACGACTGCCACCCCCACCCGCACGGGCACACGGCCGCAGCCCGCAGTTTCCTTCTACAAAGCAGCGCGGCTCCCGCGGGCCCCGCGGCGAGGACGCGGTCAGCTCAAGTGGACACCGGGCAATTTCAAAACAGCAAATGTGACTCAGTCTTCAAAATGCCCCTGCAGTGACGAGAAGGACCCCCAGGCTCTAGGGAGGCGGCGGGGACATCCGCCGGGAGGGAGCTCCGAACTGGCGTCCGCAGGGGGAGGGGCGACACACCAAGGAAAAGGGAAGAGCCCCTCCCGCGCAGCCCCGCGCGGGGAAGTCCTGCTCCGAAAGTATCAAAACGACGTGAAGACGAGGAAACAAAGTGTTTAATGCCGGCAGTGGCTTTCCGGCGTCACGGGGAGGCACGGGGAGCCCCCAGGAGCCCCTGCTCGCGGGCCCGGCGGCGGGGCGCAGACGGAGGGCTCCGCGGCACGGCGTGGGGACTGGTGGCGGCAGTGGCGCGGCGTGTGGGGAGGCGGCCGCCTCTGCAGCGGGACAGCCCGAGGACGAGATTGCTGGAGACGTTTTTTGCATTAACTTCGGAGACAAAGTCAACCTCCTGATTGTATATAAACTACTTCTCTTTCGAGGGAGCCCTTGTGCTCTGGGTTGGTCTTGTGCACACTGCATACAAAATCTATGGCTATTGATCAGAGTTAAAACTACCTGCCTGGAGAGCCCGGCGTCGAGGACCGGCTGGCGGAGCGCGGCGGGCCGTCGGGGGAGGCGCCGTCCCCGCGCCCGGGCGGCCCTACCTGGAGACCACGGAGCCGCAATGGGACTGGCTGGAGGAGGTGGTGGCGGCGCTCAGCTGCGAGAACCCGCTGTGGCTGGACTCCAGGCTGGTCATGGAGCCTCTGCGGGGGGCGCGGGGCGAGGGGTGAGGGGTGAGGCTCCCGCCCCCGCCCCCCCCCTACTGCCCGCCCCGCCCTCGGCCGCCGGCTCCGCCCCCGCGGCCCTGGTGGGGGCGTACCGGAAGTCCTCAGACCCGATCACCTCGGTGTAGTACATCACTTTGCACTTGTGCGACGACACCTGCAGGGAGGCCAGCACGTCGTCCACCCGGGGCAGGTTGGTGGCGGCGCACGCCGGCATGCTGTGGAACTTCCACTGCAGGATGTAGAAGCCCGGCCAGCGCGTCACGTGCGAGCCCTGGAACAGGTGGGGCGGTGCCGCCTGAGACCTCCCTGCCTCCCACGCCCACCCACCGCCCGGGGCCTTCCCCCAGACCGCTAGGGTGCCGGGGACCGCCCGGCCATCGCTTCCCTACCGGGGCCAGAGTCCTGCAGCGAGGCTGCTGCTGGGAGCCGGGGAGGCCTGGGGGGCGGTGCCTGGGGGGCTGGGCGGTTCGGGGCGCCCTTCACTCAGCCGTAGGGGGCTCGAGAAAGGTCAGCCGCCCAGGCGATGCTCTCCTGGACCTGCGTCCAATGATCTTCCCACAGTGTTCTGGCTAAAAGGACGTCAGTCTAGGGGCGCCTGGGTGGCTCAGTCGGTTAAGTGTCAGACTTCAGCTCAGGTCACGATCTCACAGTTCATGGGTTCGAGCCCCGTGACAGGCTGTGTGCTGACAGCTCGGAGCCTGGAGCTGCTTCAGACCCTGTGTCTCCCTCTCTCTCTGCCCCTCCCCTGCTCGTGCTCTGTCTCTCTCTCTCTCTCAAAGATAAATAAGCATTAAAAGGACATCAACGTAAAGCAGGCATCAACAACGCCCTCCGTTAATTCTGGGCTGAACCTGACACTGTCCGTTGCTTCCAAAGCTGAGCAAAACCCTCTCTTTTATTCTACTCCTCCGCCCAGCAAACAGGCAGGCTTTTCCCTGAAGACGGTAAAGGCAGCCAAGGTACATCCGTCAGGCCGGCCGGAAGCACGCAGGACCTGCTCTCAGAACAAGCGTTCAAACTAACCGGCCACGACTCAGCACGTGAACTGACAGAGCGTCTGTGAATGAACCAGAACGCTCCGCGATGGCGAGGACGGTTAACAGTCCGGAAGAGTCTCCCCCCGCTGGTTTAGGGTGGCCCTCCTCCTCCCCCTTCCTCCCAGTCACTCAAGCACTTTAGATACGAGTCACGGATCCAGCACGGAGCCGTCGCCCAGTCTGAGTTCTTTCTCCTCGGAGTCTCACTTGGCTTCCTGAGTCCTATTCTGACCCGAGCTAGAGCCGGACCCACCCCTGGGCTCGCCCGCAGACAAACCCCGCCAGCCGGGTGGGGGGGGCCGCGTCCGCGAGGCCGGAGACCCGTCTCACCTGCACGCTCTCCCCCTCCTTGCAGATCAGAGGCGACTCCACCAGGCTGTAGTCCCGGCCCAGCTGCCACAGCCTGTCTATCAGCTGCGCGTTGTTCCCGCCCGGGGAAGTGAGGCTGTGCGCCCCCAGGGAGTCCTTTTTGGGAGGCTGGGGCGACCTCTTGGAGTGGTAGATGTTGAAGACGACGTCCCCTTTGCACACGTCAAAGTCCCAGGTGATCACTGACGAGGCATCCACGATCTGCACGAGGATCTGGAGGAAGAGATCGCACTAAGCAACCAGGGGAGCACGACCCCCACCGCCCCCGGCCCCGTGCTGTCACCGCCACCGCGGCAGCTCCGGCCCCGGAGGAGCTTTCTGGCCCGGCTGTGTGTGCCACGGCGGGGGGGGACACACGGCACGTCAGCCATCTCTTTACCCACAGCCCCCCTTCAGCCATCCAGCCTTCCGGCTCTCCCTTCCTTCGACCGATGGCTCCTGCTCCAGTACCCCTGGAGCCCAAGACGTCCCCCTGCACGACCCCGGCAGACTCCCCCTGCATGACGTCCGGCGCTCCGCAACACTGGGTCCTGGCTGCAGAAACGCTTTAACCGCAACTCAACAGAAGCAACTCAACAAGGTACAGAAGTGGTTCCGTGGGCTGCCCGGGCCGGCGAGCTCAACTAAGGTCCCGGAGAGGGCAAGCGCTAACCAGAGGGCACGGGGAAGGACGGAAGGAAGCGCTCCAGGCAAGGGGGGCACGGGGACTCACCAGGAACAGTGGAAGCCAGCGCAGGGCAGGGACAGAAGAGCCACGTGCCATGGGGCAGGGGAGAGGCCCCCGGGGCCCAGCGCCAACCTCAAACCCAAACTTCCTAACTGCGCGCCCCTCTAGAGAATCCCGGGCGGGGCTGATCAACTCGGGATCTTTCAGCCCACGACTACGGGAGGGACGCCAGACCTGAACCGGCTGGGCGAGGCTCTGTGTTCGCTCAGAAACTTCGGCCGAGGCCTCAGCCGGGCCCCGTCTTCGCTGGAAGAGCCATCTGCTCGGTGGGCAGACCCTGCCCGCCACCGCCGCGCCTTCTCGCGGCAGGGACACTGCTCTGGAATTCCCCCCAGAGCAGGTGCAGGAGCACCAGAGTCCTTTCTGGGAACCGCGGTGCTCGTCCCCTGGCGAGGGGAGGCAGCTCCCAGGGTCCCAGCTCCCCCGAGACGCAGCGCCTCTGCCCACAGGCCGCCTCCGACCTGCACTCACACGGGGGACGCTGAGTTCAGCCTTGTCTCGGGGGCAGCGCTGTCCTCGAGCTGCGTGTCACTGAACCCCCAAAGCGAGCCCTAGTGCTGTGACCCCGAGGCCACTCACACGTCCGCACACACCCGGGCCACCGAGTTCCGCACCACACGCAGCAGGGAGTCACCGGAGAAATGCGAAATGAGAACTCCACCTCCTCAAGCCTGGTCTCCGTCCAGAAAATCAACGTAAATAATCCTGAGAATTCGAGATTTCCCCACAGAATCCAGGAACGAGGCACAGAACGCGTCTCCACTTGTCCGAACACAGCGATGGTCCCTGTCCGCCCCACTGGTGACAGGCCGGCCGTTGGAGGTCACGCAGTAAGGACACTCGGCGGGTGGCAGCAAGGAGGCAGCCCCGGCCCCCAGCAGCACCCACGGCCCCTCCTCGCGGAGCGCCCGCCCGGAGTCTGTGAGGCACAGAGCCGCCCGGAGCCCAGGAAAGGGCCCCTGGGAGCCCACGGCCCGCACCGCTCACAGCTCACAGCATCGCCGCAGCACGCAGCCACGCCTCCCTCCGCCCCACATGTGACAGCAGGGAGGGAAGAGACACGCGCCTTCTCCTCGCTGCACCCGACCCCCAGAAATGGGCAAATTCCTTAAAATCTAAATAACCAAAGCTCAGTCAAGAAAAAAAGAGAAACGGATCCAGCCCTGTGTAATCCTCACATAACCTAAATTCCTGAGGTACAAATCTCGACCCCGGCAGGAGAGACCTGCCACGGGCCCGCATCCCCGCGCCAAGCGGGATCTGAGAAAGCAGAGGGCCGGAGGCCGACCCCCTTGCAAGCACAGACGCCCCGAGAGACGCCTGGCCTTCGGTGTAGCCCTCTGCCTCCACGAAACATTAACAATAACAACAACCTAAAGACCGGAAAAAGCATCTGATTTCCCTATGGCAAACCCCACGCGGACAGCGCGCTGCGGGGCTTCTCCGCGGGGGCGCACCTCATGCGGGGCTCCCTTGAAGACGCTGGCGGACTGGTAGATGGCCTCGGTGCACAGCTTGAGGTCCTCGTTCTCCAGCTCCTCCGCCGTCCTGTACAGCGACTTGGGGACCAGTCCGCCCTCGGGGACCTCACACTGGAAACAAACACAGCAGTGAGAGCCGCGCACAGACCCCAGGACCCCTGGACACGGGCGCGCCGGCGAGGGCCACGTCCCGGCAAGCGGGGCCCCTCCGGGCCGCTCAGGAAACGGAAACCGCTGGCAATGTCGTGAACTGTCCTGGGGACTTAGCAAATTAATATTTAAGAATCTCTTAAACACATGTCTCACTTTAAATAAATGAGAACAAGTGGAAGTTGATCTAGCGCAGAATCTACGCTAATATTCAGGAGATACCGGACCCAGTTTCTAAAGCTCGCTCACGTAAGAGCCACCAGCATCTACGCTGCACTGTAAAGAGGAGACGTTCTGTTCAGAAAAGGTGGATTCTCAGCAACGACAGGCATTTATTACACGCGATCACTGTGAGTCTATACCGGGCCGGTGAGGAGGGCTTCGTGTCTGACCCGAGTCAGAAGATCAGCCCACAGCATCGGACAGAAAGTAACAAAGAAGAGTTTCTTCTGAATCCGCTGCCAATAGGCTACGTTGGGTCAGAATCTGTGTGTTTCATAAATTTCCTAGTTGGCCGATAGGATGACTCAGGACTCAGGTTCCCAGGATCTCAGCCCCTCTCGCACCACGGGCCCTGGGAGGCGAGGACACAGGGAACCCACAGGAAGGTGTCCGGCCAGCAGGCGCCAAGCCTGGAAACCCACCCCAGCACGCTGTCCTGTTAGGGGACATCGGACGGCACGTGCAGGGACGCACAGGGTGTGGGGGTGCAGCAGGGCCGAGAGCGCGTGGGCACCGGAGCCCAGACGCTTGGACGAAGAGGGGCTCTCAGCACCGTGATCACAGCCCGGTGGTCCGTGCCTGACAAACACGGGCCGATCCTCCGTGAGCCAGGTCTGCCTCGGCTCCAGCTCACAGCAGGACTGGCCACTTGGGACAGTTCTCATAGGTGACGCGAGTCATCTGTGGGATGCTACACACCTGACCACCCAGTTCAAAGTCACGGCGCCAGGGGAGGAGGGCCCTGTAATCCACCCGCCCCTCGTACTGCCCCCTAAGATGCCTGCAGTGCCTGAGCGCAGGACTGACGACCTGAAAGCCGAATCCGAACGCTGTTCAAACCCCTCTACCCGTCCTGAAACGTTCCCCCAAAAGCCCAGCTCGTTAGCTAATTAATACACGTGTCAAACCCGGCAAGTGCGTACCTGAACCGGGTAACTTCATTCACCATGAGGAGGACCGAGACTCCTCCTATGACGTGAGCCAGACCCCCCTCCGGCCTCAGCGGTCACTTTGGGGAGCCACATGTCTCCTTCACCCCCGAGTCACGACCGGGGGGCGTCAGAGTGCAGGCCACACACGCACAGGGGTCTGGCCGATAATCTGGCAGCTCGATGCGTTAAAAAGCCCCAGTTACAGAAAAGAAGTGATTCTCTAAATATGTCTCCTTCGAAATGTTGTCCTGATTTCCGGCCCTGGTGGAAATCTCGGAGAATCACCTGGAGTGACCCTTCATAAAACACACGGCTCCCCTGACAGTTAAATCTGATGCACACAGAGCTGAATGAAGGCAGCGGGCTGCGAGCACGTTAGAGTCTAAACCAAACCCTCGTCGGCACCGAACAGCGAAGGAGCGTGCAGGTCACCAGCAATGACCTGAACGGTCCTATTTAGTTCAGCCCGGGTCAGAGAAGTGTCAGCCAAAAAAAAAACCAAAAAAGACAGACAGCAATCCAAATTAAAGGTTCTGAAACTCACTTGTACCAACCAACACGCACCTCCCTCCCCCCGTAAAGCAGCCGAACGCAGAACTAGTCCCTACGCGCGTACCATGCACTCCCCGCTCAGGAAGTCGGGGATGATCTCTTTGTCGATGTAGCCCAGCAGGCCGCCGGGGCCCTGGTAGTCGTTCCCCGCGTAGATCAGGAACTTCCTTCGGGTGTTGTCATCAATGAACGGGCTCACCTGGAGGCGGGGAGAGGAGACCGTGGCCTGGCCGTCTGTTTCCGAAGACCACAATGGCCACGCGGCCGCGAGAGCGGGCGGCGGGGGTGGGGAGGGGGTCTGACACGCGTGAAGGCTGTGTGTGCGGCAGGACGCTCAGGAATCCTTTCCTCCCTTAAACGGTCTCAGGAAACTGTAGATCTTCCCACATTGGTTTTGTGACTCCCTAACCAGCTGGGGCTGGCACACACCCGTCTGCCTTCCACGCGGCTCGTGGTGGCTGAGGGCCAGCGTCCAGACCTACCAGAGTCCAGAGGACGGGGAACACCCGGGGGGCGCGGAGGATGAGCAGGCGGCCGAGTGTCTCGGGGTAGTTGGCCTCCACCACCTCGATGATGCGCAGCAGGGCCTTGACGCCCGGTCGCCACAGGTGCCGCATGTTCAGCCCCTCCAGGTCCACCAGGCAGGTCCACGAACTGCAGGGAAGCAGACGGCAGGCCACTCACCACACGGCACGCTCGCCGACCGGGTCCCCGGCTACCGCCCTTGTTTTCACTTTCCGATCTTAGAACACGGGCCTTTACATGCACCAGTGTCTGAAAACTAAAGTGTAACCAAGGCTACTTCTGCCCTGATGGCGGGAAGGACACGGGTCAGGGTGGCGGGGCCAGTCCCTGCAACGGCGAAGCGTCAGCGGCTCCCTGACTATCACAATGTCACTCGGGCACGCTTGGGTGCCAGGCAACCAGGGGACGTGCTGTGCTGGGCGCCCTGAGCCACCTCTGCCGAGCCAGCAGGGCACGGGGCTGCTCGGGACCACAACACGCTCTTCTTTCGCAAGTATCTACCGAGTCCGGCCCGGCCGCGGGAGCCGGGAACGCAGCAGGGACAGAAAACCCTGGAAACTCCCTCCCGTCGCGGGGGAACTCGCGTTCCAGGTAAGCGGCTTTCCCGCTAGGTCGGCCTCCGCGCCACCGCACGCTCTGCCGACGGTTGACGGAACCACGAGTACGGTTCAGGAACACGGAACAATTTCTCTGCACCCCCCCGGCCCCCAAGGACCACGGAGGCCAACCAGACAGGCCGACCCTCTCAGGGGAGGGGACAGCAAGGCCTCAGGGCTGGAAGTACCAAACCCAGCACCCCGTCCTCCCCTACTGACCAGATTACGTCGTGACCCGTCTCCGACCCCTGGGAAGGCTACTATCTGGATTGGGGTCTAAAAGCCGCACAGAGCTTGGGCCTAAAAGCCAACCGGAGACACTGAACTCGTGTCCTCAAGAAGTCGGGGGCGACAAGCCGACATCTACCTGATGGGCCGACCGAAGACCTTCGTGTTTTCTTCGCACCGTCTGAGCCCTTCTTCGTTTATGGAGAGAACCTAGGGGTGACCGGGCCACAAAAACCCACAGTGAGTCAAGTAACGCCCCCGTGTCACGCTCTGAAACAAAGTGACAAGGACACAGCCCATTTCAGGAGAGCAGGTCAACCCAGAGCGTGCCTGCGTAGCGGCGCCGACACATTCGAACACGCAGAACCACGGATGGATGAGAAGTCTCCCTCTCCCCACAGACGAGGAGCACTGCCCTGCGGGCGAAGGTGACAGACGTCCCCTGAGGTCAGAGCTAGGTGTCAGCCAGCTGACCTGCCTTCAGGGTGAGCGGGGGACCCGCTACCACCACGCGGACATCCCCGCGGGCTGTGGTTAGAGCGCAGCTGCGGCTCGGACGAGGGGACGCTCGGACCCGGGTTCACAGGCGCCCCCCCTCCCCCCAAGAGGGGCCGGTGCACAGCTTTATGTGCACACGTGTGCAGAAGTGGCCTCACACGGGGCGGGGCCAGCAGCACACACAACAGGTGCTCAAAGATAACGGGAGGATCTGTGTCTTTAAAGTTTATGTTTGAGGGGCGCCTGGGGGCCTCAGTCAGTTGAGCCTCCGACTTCGGCTCAGGTCACGATCTCACGTTCGTGGGTTCGAGCCCCGCGTCAGGCTCCGTGCTGACGGCTTGGAGCCGGGAGCTGCTTCGGATTCTGTGTCTCCCTCTCTCTCTGACCCTCCCCTGCTCACAATCTGTCTCTGTCTCTCTCAAAAATAAAACCTTAAAAAACATTTTTAAATAAAGTTTTTGTTTTTCAGTTTAAGGACAACACTCTTCTCCTAACTGTCCACACTGTGGAGGCTGAAGGGGACGGGAGGGCGGGGGGCCGGAGTCCAGGGGCAGGAAGGAAGCATTTCTAATAACAGTTCAGATGGACGGGTTACCCAAGCCCCCCCACCCCCCCGCCCCCATAAGGCCGGGAAAGGATGCCACGGAGAGGTCTGACCGGAGACACATCTCGAAAGGAGAGGAGACGGGAGGGATCAATTCAATGGAAAAAGAGGGCCCCAACTCGGCCCCCGGAAGTCACGTTGAGCGGCTATACTGATTTTCTGTTCAGGCTTTCCTGCGGAAACCATCTTCCTGACTTCTGTGCCCTCTTCTGAAATTCTAAAAATACACTAAGAGATTTCCTTCCCCAACTGCAAAGGCCCTGCACGCTGGCCCTGACAGGACAGCATGGTGTGGACACCGCCTGGCCAGGGCAGGGAGCGGGCGCCGGGCACTTACGTATCGCAGCAGGGCCTCCTCCCCGAGGGCGCGCACCAGGCCCTTGGTGTCCATCTGCCCCAGCCGGAGCACGTAGAGCGGCCGCCCGTCTGCGGAGGGAAGGGAAGCGGGGTCGGCTCCGCTCCTGCCGAGGGGGCCTCCACGAGGCGGCGCTTCCCGCGGAGAAGCCGCAGCCGGCTGTGTGTGCACGGGGGACCCCCCCACCGCCGCCACCCGCCCCCGTCTAACCACCAGCACGGACCGCGCTCGGCCTCCCCGCACGACCAGGGGCTTGAACAGACTCGGCGTTCAACGGCAGGGCGACCACCAAACAGCCATGCCTTTTCCGTGAAGATGGAGTATTTCAAATTTTTTATGTTTTTAATGTTTTTTATTTATTTTTGGGAGAGAGAGAGAGAGAGAGACAGCATGAGCAGAGGAGGGTCAGAGAGAGAAGACACAATCTGAAGCAGGCTCCAGGCCCTGAGCTGTCAGCACAGAGCCTGACTTGGGGCTGGAACCCATGAACTGCGAGGTCATGACCTGAACCGAAATTGGACAATTAACTGACTGAGCCGCCCAGGCGCCCCTCAAATTTTTTATTCTTTAGGGGGAAAAAATGTTTTCATTTCATAGGTTGTCAAAAAGCTAACGTGTAGATTTTTTAAAAGTCAGCTTCCCTTGGTTCCGCCCAAAGGACCAGGAAGAACGAGGACTGTCAGGGAGTCTTCACACTCACACCAAGAGGGGTGCTCACGCGCGGGTCTAACGGGCGGAGCCCCGGGGGAGCCTCACGGGCTCGGCGGGCGCCCTGCGGTCACGGGCCAGCCGCGCCCCGGGGCCACAGCCGACCCCGGAGTCCGCAGAGTCCCTCCATGGGGGCAGGAGAAGGCTCGGGAACGGAACCCGCTCCCGACTAGCCCCTCAGACCCCCGCACGGAGGGCCAGCCGCTCCTGGCGTGCCCCCCCCCGTGACCTGCGCTCACCGCCTCCGGGGACCTGGCTCTAGACCTGCTCTCCTTAGAACAAGGCGCTCCCCGCGCCCCCGCATCTGGCTGAGAGGAAGGTTTATCAGAGGCGCCTCCGAACCCGTATGAAATATGTTCATGTTTTACTACCACGCCTCGGTCGTTGAAGGGTCGGCACATAGAATAAATAGACGTTTCCAGTAAAACGAATGAAGCTGCGACGAACACGGAAGAGGACAGAAGACGGAGTCCGCACCCTCCTCGAGTCATCAGCTCCGAGCCAGGACGCGGGCGCCCCGGGCGATGCCCGCCTTCCCGCAGAGCTCGGCGCGGGTGTGAGGCGGCTGACGCGGACCCTGCGCTCCGAGCATCCTTCATCTCAGGGGAGCCGCTTCCTTAGCGGACATTCTGCTCCCTCCCTACAACCGAGCTGAAGCTCCGCACGGTTTTGACGCAGAAAACCCGGCTACATGTTTTTACAGATGTTGTAGGGGGTTAAGTTACTGAAAAGCCCGTTTCCCTGCACCGTGCTCCTGAGAAAACTGCCGTCAGAGTCATGGTTTTAAAATCAGTCAAAACCGAGCGCCTGGGTGGCTCGGTCGGTTGAGTGTCTGACTTCGGCTCAGGCCATGATCTCACAGCTCGTGGGTTCGAGCCCCGTTTCGGGCTCTGTGCTGACAGCTCAAAGCCTGGAGCCTGCTTTGGATTCTGTGTCCCTTTCTCTCTGACCCTCCCCTGCTCATGGTCTATCTCTCTCCGCCTCAAAAATAAATAATGCCTTAAAAAATTAAAATAAATAAATAAAATCAGTCAAATCAAAGACCATGTGACTGAGAAAGAAGTGAGGAAACTCGGCGGCCCAGGGGGGCTCCGAGCAGAGGACAGGAGCAGACAGCCTGTGCTTGCGCTCCGCGGGGGGCGCGGGGTGGGGAGCGGGGGCTGGCCGTGGGAACGGGCCCCCTGCCAGGTGGGGAATGGGGTGCGATCTCCCACAGCCCCCAGCCTCGCTGCGCCCGCCGCCCGCGCACCTTTGTCGTGATGGTGCCAGCCTCCCGCGTAGTAGTCGTGCAGGACCTGGGGGGGGCTCCACGTGTCCAGGATGTAGTCCACCTGGTGCTGCTTCCGCCAGGTCAGGGACTGGCACATGACCTCCCTGGCCTTGTCGATGTTGAAGTCCCGGGCGCGCAGGAACCGGAGGATGTGCTCGTCCCTCGGGATCTGAGAGGGGAGGGCGGGGTCTCTGAGCGGCGGCGAGCGCTGCTGAGGGAAGACAACTCGACACCCCGCTTCTCGTCCGCACAGAACCGGCCGTTCCTAGAAAGCCCCTCCACGCTTCAGAAAAGCACCACCACCAACCCGAACCGGCTTCCAGAATCCAGGTTTAGTGTCGGCAGGCAGAGCGCAGGCACGAACCCCGAGCGCCTCGGCCTGCTGGGCGGGTGTATGGCTGTGACCCGCCTGCACTTCTCCAGATCTGTGTCACACCTGAACCAAATCAGGCTCGGTGGTGGTGGCCATGGCGGTCCTCACCCACAGGAACCCTCTCCGGAGTCGGCTACTGAGCGAGGCAGCTCCTTTGAGTGAAAAACCAGGCCAGACCGTGTCTGAGTCTCCTCCGGCCCAGCGTCTTCTCCACGGCCACACGCTCACTGAGGCGCACCCCTGGTCCACCAGGGCGGGGGGTGAGGGAGGGTGGAAAGGGAGCCCTCCCACTACCCCACCGCTGGGAGAGTAACGCAAGGCACTGAGAAGGCATTGTTGTTACTCAGAAGGACCAGCGTCACATGGACATGGTAAAGAACGTTCCGGAACCCAGGGCCTGGCTTCAAACTCTCACGCCAGCACTCCCTCAGTAGAAGACCTCGGGCAAGTCACCTCACTGCTCTGTGCCTCGGTTTCCTCACATGTACAAGGGCAGGGGGATATCCCATCTCAGAGGATGTTGGGAGGACCTCCTAGAGATCGTGAGGGCGTCCGGCACGTGGTAAACGCACGACCCACGGCGGCCATATTAGGGTGGCCACGGCCCTGGTGCCACTCGGCGGCCCTCAGGCTCGCAGGCCCTAGTGACCACGGCGGGCGGGGGTCGGCGCGGGCGGGCGCCTCACAGGCCCAGCCTCCCTCCACCGAGCGGCGCCAGTGACTCGCGGGACTCCCCAACAGCGTGCCCGCGCCCACTCCCAGTCCCCGGCAGCATGAGGCTGATTAGTGAAACCTGAATAAGGTAAAGCGTTACCCAAAACCTCAAAATCGACACTCAAACACTTCTGGTCTTGGGATGATCTGTGACCTCCTTCCAAAGCTTCTGAAAACTAAAAGGTCTGAGCGCCTACAACGTAACGCTGCCGTATGACTTAACGCGCGGCTTCTCAGGCTCCGGGCCCCGGGCCCCGGGCCGTCAGCACGGAGTCAGAGCCCGGCGTGGCGCCCAGACCCACGACCCTGAGATCACGAGCCACTCGTCCCACGGCCCAAGCCAGCCAGGCGCCCCGACGTGCAACTGTTCTTCAGTGAGACCCTTCTCTGGTTAATCTAGAAAAATCAGCGACTTCTTCATTAGAAGGGCATCACAACTTGCCACCAAGGACTCGGATGTCACACAGAGAGACACAGGTCCCCTGACCCGGGACTGGGAGGGGCTTCCCCAGCTCTGACAACGGGGACCGTGACTCCAGGTAACCACGGACAGACCCCGGGCCCACAGTTCGGATGGCACCACCGCACATGGGGGGGGGTCCTCACTTTGCCCTTGTGGGTCTCCTGGAGCCACTGGCGAAGCCGGATCAGGCAGCTCTCCTGCAGCGGGGTCAGGTCACCGAGGTACCTCTTGATGTAGTCCGCGTCTAGTTTGTCTGGAACAGAAATCGCGGGGCGACATTCACCACCAAGAACGCCGGAGCCTGAAGGCTTCCAACGTCGTCCTGCCCAGTGAAGCGTGGTCCTCCGGTCGCAGAACTGAACGGCGCCACGGGGACAGCGGGGTTAAGCCAGTCCCCCCCGGAGCCCCTTGGTGACCGGCTGTGCGATCAAACCCCGGACCGAGCCACAGCTCCACCCCCTGACTCAATCCTGACCCGGTCACCCTCCTCGAGTCCACTCTACTGGCGAAACCTCAGTGCCATTCACGACATATTCCGTGACCGTGTGAATTCGGACTCGCACAAAGAGGACCTACGGGACATGAGACAGCGAGTGCACAGGACCCTGCCCCGAGCGCGGCTGCCGTGCCAAGAGCACAGGACGCTGTCTCCCGGTGAGGGGCCGCCAACACAGCGAGCACTCACGTGGGGCACTCCATGTGTCCCCAAACCAACGGCAGCCGCCGCCGCCTGGAAGGGGAAGACACGGCCCAGTCTGGCTGCGGAGAAGGTGCCCCGGAGGGCACGCCACCACCCGAACGAGACCCAGGAGCGGCAGCTTTTCCTGTGCGGTTTCAGGCGGCAGCGCTCTGAGGAGAGGGGTGCGCGCGTGCGTGTGCGCGCGGCGTGTGAAAGGCGGCACAGCGCAGCGGCTACGAGCAGCCCCAGAGCCGCCTCGCCGCAGCCGGAGGCCCCCACTCCTGGCCGGGCGACCCCGCAAGCCCCTCGGTTCCTCCGGGCCTCGGGCAACGCAGATATAAAAGGGCGGGAACGGGCGTTTCCCACCTAGAAGGCGCCGTTTTTGCGCGACTAAACATTCACAAGGCGCTCAGCACAGGCCGGGCCCAGAGCGGGGCTACAGCTGCGGTAAGAGGATCGGCTGCGGCCTCGCACTGGCTCCACACGCCTTCAGTCAAAAGGAACGAAAAACAGCTCCTGGTTTCAATAAAAGAATGTGACGGACCTTTTCCTGCCCTTTAAAGATAAGGAAACTTTTCTACATTCTAGAAAAAACAACACAACAAGACTACACCGCATTCCCTGAGCCACGGGCACAGGGACGGTGACGGAATGACACGTCCGTGTCCCGGGAGACAAGAGGGGGCCGGGCAGCCGAGCAGCCGGAGGGCGAGGCCCCCGCACAGCCCCGGCCCTGCTCCCGGACGCCGCATCTGTCACACCCACCTTCGGGGGTCCCCGCAGCCGGCTCGGGCGGCGCGCCGGGGCTGCCGAGGGCCTCGCCCCCCAGCCCCTCGGCCTGGGCGGCCTCCGGGACCGTGGTGGCCGAGGACGCTGCCTGTTTCTTGCAGGAGGACGAGGTCTCCGAAGAGGGCGCAATGGACGGCGGAGTCCAACGGGGCACGAACGTTATGCCTTCTTCCTCCAACTGGCGAAGGTAATATTCGATGATCTCTTTCCCCTTGGAAACAAAACCGATTTGAGGGCCGGCGCGTGCTCAACACTGAAATGTCCACCCCTCCGCCCAGACCTCTAAAACACTACAAAAACGGACTTGCTACAGAAGAAACCTACGAAAAGAAAAGCCAAATGCCTTTGTGTACTGGTGTTTCATAATTATTTTACTTCCTCTTCTCCAAAGGTCTCAGAGGAAATATCTAGAGACACGGGGTTTTTTATGACTAAGAAAGACTCCAATTTATCAAACTTGCCGTCAATCTGTGCCTTGTGTCTCGATCCAAGTTCCTTCCAACACCCCGAGAACCAAGCAAGCCTTCCGAACGCACCCCTGATCCCACACAATCCTCTCAAGACCAAAGTCCCACGTCAGCGCCTGGCAGCAGCGTGAGAAGGAGAGCTTTCCACGGAAGGGGAGCCTAAGAACCCGAGGCCGGGGGACCCCAAGATCCCCAGCAAGCGTCCCCCCCGCGGCTCCTCCTGCCCACAGACCCCAGCCGTCCGCCCCCACCTCACTCACCCCACCCCAATCTCCCAACGATCCTAAGCAGAGGGTGCCGAGCCCGGCGGCTACCCGGTCCCCCTTAGGTCACTGGGACCAGCAGCGTCTGAACTCCCGTGGGACCCTTCCCCTCCCTGGAACCCAAGGCCCGGGGAAAAGTCCGAGCGTGTCCTTGTCAGGAAATGGCCAGGACCCCTGACTTCTGCAAACACTGCCAGCCGCGAGCACCCCAGAGGCTCCTGCTTCCCCTTTTCCACAAAACCCCAAGGTGGACTCACTTTTTTAATGTTGCTGGTATACTGTTTCATGGCAATTTTTTCCACTGTACTTTCAAAACCAAAGAAAGATTTAATATCTAAACTTGCAGACTGTTCAAAACAGGTCCAATCTTCATTTTCCGGGTGAACCTGCGGAGAAGCAAGAAACCGTTCCCAGTGACCGTGCTGACAACCGCAAGAGCATCCGCCTGCTCCTCTGTCACCGGGAACCAAAGGCAACACTCTCTCTACCAGTCGTGTTACCGGCAGGAAAGCAGCAGATGGAAAATTACACAGGGAGGCTCATGAGCATAAAAAGACTTAAATATTTGGGAAATACCCTAGAAAAAAGTGCCCTAAAGATGACTGTTAAAGGGAGAGCTCCACGGTCACCCCTGTCCGTCGTAAACAAACCAAAGAGCCCGGCCTCACGTGGGCGCAGTCTGGAGGGGAGGCGGCCAACGAGCCGCGAACAGAAGAGGTAAGAAACAAGACGAGCG